>JAOPHQ010005772.1:0-86570 GCA_030340625.1 Merluccius polli | reverse complement strand
ACACAGACACAGACACGCACACACAGACACTTAGCCCCCTGTAGATTAGGCAGGGTTTTTGTGTGTGTGTGTATGTGTATGTGTGTGTGTGTATATGTGTGTGTGTGTGTGTGTGTGTGTGTGTGTGTGTGTGTGTGTGTGTGTGTGTGTGTGTGCGTGTGTGCGCGTGCTGGGTGAAGGTGACTTTGTGCTGGCTGGAGTGGTAATTGGGTACACACACAAATGCCTTTTGCTCCCTCTTCTCCACGCTACCATCAAACTTTCTCTCTCTCTCCCTCCCCTCTCGCTCTCTCTCTCTCCCTTTCTCTCTCTCTCTCCATTTCGATCCCTGTGCGGCCTCACCCCCCACCAACCTCTCTCTCTCTGCACTGTGGCCCCTGAACGTGATTACATTTCCGACATGAGAAAGAGAGGCAGAGGGAGGGAGACTGAGACGTGGGTCGAAATGGGGGGAGAGAGAGTGAGCGAGAGAGAGGGAGAGAGAGTGAGGAAAATTGAGAGGGCGAGAGAGATGGAGGCAGAGAAAGGAGAGCGAGACGGATGATTGACTTGAAAAATAGAGACAGGGTAGAAAATGGCTGTGGAACTGGATGCAAAAAGAAATACACACGCACGCACACACACACACACACACACACGCATAACCCATTTTCCCTCCAGCGTACCAAAACCACACCTGCACACACAAACGTATATCATTTACTCAGCATGGGAGCGAGGCATAGAAACAGAAAAAAATGCATTGAAAATGTCACACCATCTCTGCTCTTTTCTCCGTCAAATCACACACACACACACACACACACATACAGTGGCTAGCTAACTTCCTCTGACAAGTGATATTTTCTCTTTGCTTCCTCGCACTTTTTCTGTCTTTCTTTGCCGTGGTGATAAAATTAGCATTCTCTTCCTCCTCCCCCCCCCCCCCCCCCCTTCCGTCCACTCATCCTCCTCCTCCTCCTTCTTCCCCAGATCCCCGTAGCTGGACAAAAGGTGAGGCCCAGAGGGATGAAAGAACGCACGGTGAAAACAAAAGCAGAAGAGAAACAGTAAGAGGAGCTTATCTATATATTTATAGACACACACACACACACACATGCTCCAAAAAGAAACTACGACTCAAATGGGGAAAGGAAGAGAGCCAGACAGCAGGGCTGTAATCGAGACCACCTCGGTCGAGTCCAAGTCCAGATCAAGTCATTGGTGAATCGAGTCTGATTCAAGACCAAGACCACAAAAATATGAGTCTCATTCGAGACCATGTGGCTATCATATAATTTGCCTAAAATAGAAAAGGAAGGTTTCTAAAGGCAAAATTAGCATGAGGACAACATTCATTGTAGGCAGCTTGTTTATGTTCATAATATAGTTGCATCATTATTTAACTCGAATTGGATGCATCTATTTCACCTACTTTTTCATATTGCAAGGACCGTATCTGATGGTAACTTTCTTGGAAGAGATTACAATTATAAAAGTAGTAAAAACAACATGTAGCTCTGCAATTTCAAACACAGCTTTGGTCTCTTCTCAGGAGGAGTCTTCTGAGACCAATTCATCTGAGACTGATTCAAATTCACTCCCAGTCCAAGACAAAAACACAGACTGGACCCAAGTACTACAGCCCTGGCAGACCTACAGAAGGACAGCGTTGGACAGAGAAGTGCTAAAAGACAACCTTGAGAAAGATTGAGAGACGCTGATGGAGAGCTGTAGCATCCAGACCAACACCGCAAACGCCCCCCAAAGGGATTATTTTTCATCACCATGACAACTGTCTCCGTCTCCTCCACTGTCCTGCGGCGTGATGAGCAGACGCCACTTCAGACAGACACACACACACACACAAATGTGTTATGTGACTTTTACTTCACTAACCAATTTGAATCTGTGCGGCTAGATACAGGTGAAGACACCTGAACAGGGAATATACATCTGAGGACACAGCAGCTACACATACACTACTTTAATGTTCACTGGGCATCGTCAGTGCTCCCTCCTGCAGCGTGCGCGCGCGTGCGTGCGTGCGTGTGTGTGTGTAGGGCGAGTGTGCGTGTGTGTGGGGAGGGCTTTCAACAGGGACAGGCAAAGGGCCCACAGAGTATAATTAAAACAAGCCCGAGACAAACAGAGTCCTTGGGAGAAAAAAAAGGTGCCTGCTGCAGGGACCTTAGCGAAGAGAGAGGAGAATAAAGGAAAGGAGAGAAAAGGTAGAACTGACCTTTAAAAACACTAAGGAGGAGGAGGAGAGGGGAAAAATGAAAGGACAGAGAAATCAGAGGTGCCATACAAGATGGAATATTGGTGAGATAAAGCAAATGGGATTATGCTGAACTGAATGCGGCAAAAAAGGACAAAATGTTTATAGAGACCCACAAGAGTGAAAGCTCTCTCTCTCCCTCCCTCACACCCATCTCTCTCTCACCCATCTCTCTCTCTCTCTCTCTCTCTGAGAGCGAGATCTTAATCAGAAATCTGCAGGGACACAATAATAAGGGTACATGACAGCAAATGTCAGCTCAGAGAGGGGAGGCAGATGGTGAGGGGCAAGAGCAAGAGAGGGAGAGAGAAATAGAAAAAGAGAGATAGAGAAAAAGAGAGAGTGAGATAAACACAAAGATGAGAGAGAGTATAGGTGCTAGTGGAGGGCGGGTGAGAGTAGATGCAGGAAGACAAGCATCCCGATGCAAAGATGTAACATATAGACAGGAAATATATTCTCCCCCATCTACCTCCACGGAGACCAACACAGGCACCGGGGTCATGCAGGTGAAACCCACCTCGCCGTGCATGTGTGTGTGTATGTGTGATTGTCTGTCTGTGTATACGTGCCCAACTGGCAGATCCGTTGCCGAGCATGGAGGAGTCGGTTCCCCTTGAGTCAACCTTGACTGCAGTTTTACTCTGGCTGAGCCCAGCTTTTAATTCCCAAATCAAAAGCCATCTCTTTCTCCATTTCTCCACACGGACACACACACGGACACGCACACGCACACACGGACACGCACACCAGTGAGAACAGAGCCGCTCAGTTTCTCAGGGCTTTCGTCTTCCGTGGCTCATTACAGAATCCTGCAGTCTTTACTTTACTGGGGCAGCAGATAGGAAGTCAGAGAGAGGACACAGACACCAAAGGAGAACTAGAACCGATAGACATTTCACCCCTCATGACCGCTCCCCCTTTATCACAGACAGCTCAATTAATAATAAGCAGGGAAAGGCAGACATAACCCTCATTAAAAATAATTAAAAAGGCATTTCGGAGAGTCCCGGGGTTAAGACAGTGTCAAGAGGTGTCCGACGGTTTCCATGCAAAAAGTCCCTTTCGGCTTCACAAAAGGAGATAAATGTGTTTGGGCCGCCTCACCGTTTTTTTTTCTCCTTCAATCTCAGGGATAATTTTGAGACGGCACGCCGAGAGAAGAGAGGGGTTAATGAACAGGGCACATGGGAAGAGTCATCCTGTGCCGATACTGGAGAGGGGGAGGGAGGGAGGGAGAGAGAGAGAGAGAGAGAGAGAGAGAGAGAGAGAGAGAGAGAGAGAGAGAGAGAGAGAGAGAGAGAGAGAGAGAGAGAGAGAGAGAGAGAGAGAGAGAGAGAGAGAGCGAGAGAGAGCGAGAGAGAAGCCAAAAGTGAATGAAATGATATGATCAAGGATGTCTGGGAGGCGGATGGAACGAGGCTCCATTTAAGATGGACAATTGAGGAGCAAAGGTGTTAACGGTGTCCTAGCCTTCTGAGTCACATATTCACAGAATATATTGGAGAAAATACAGGAACAGCTTCGACAAAGTAATATGAATTATTTTTATACTGTTGTACTGGTAGGGGCCATCAGGCATATAAAGTAAGTCTTTATTGGTTGGTTGGTTTGCCTTGAAACACATCATGCATCGTAAACTACTTTAAAGAAAACTACAAACTGTTATGCGCCCGGGGGAGGGACACAAAATCTATAATGGTAGATCCAGAATCCCACCAAAAATAAATAAGTAAACATTTACTTGATGGGGGGAGAATATGATGTGCTTTTATGAGAGCCAACTTCAGAGGAATCTGATATTAAAGAACCCTCTCAACAAGAAAAAAATAAAATCAATGGCGATGATCAATCAATCACCACCATGATTTATTTCGTTGCAATCTAGTTATTAATTTCAGGAGATGGTGGAAAAAACAAAAACACGCGTGATAAAAAAAACTGTAAAAAATGTAATCTCGTCTTCAACAAGATGAAAGTTCGGCCGAGACCTAACAACTTTCTTCCACATCTTTCCCTTTTCATTTTTCCCCCTTCCAAGCTCTTCGACAAAACTCTATTTGTACCATGGGTCAATTACATGCACATAATTAGCCAGTCATTTTGAGTGCAGCAGCGTGTGGCTCACGGCGAGTCCGTACGCTGAGTGATACATTTCAATGAGGGGTGCCGTGTCCGTATTGCGGTGGCGTTACATCAGTGTTACAAATGGAGATATCTGAGAGAAGCATATTATGCACCTTTCTCCGAGAGCTGCAATAGCATATTGTGTGTGTGTGTATACATACTGTACATAGCCACACTTATATACACATATACATATATATATATATATATATATATATATTTATCTATACACACACACACATACATACACATACACATAAAAGCCTGGGTAACGTGAGCAAGGCTCCTTCATGTACGCAATAATTACCCAGATGCACGAATGTATGCACAGAAATACAGTATGAATGTAAAGGATACGGAGAGAGAGAGGCATGTGATATTTGTGAGGGAAAACCCAAAGACTGGACCATCCTTATTCTGTACGATAACCTCAGTGCAGCACATCACAAGTCAAAAGTCTGAGTCGAGAGTCCTCTCCAGGTGAGAGAAGTTCACCTCAACAACCTCACCGGATGACCGCTACAACTTCTCTGCAAGCTGCGACACATTTTCCTCTTTTCGCCTTCCACTGAGACCGTCTTCTCAATCTCTTCCTTCCCTCCGTCGCCCCCCCCCCCGACCGAACGCCCCCGTGGTGAGTAATGGCGGCGACAAGGGATGCTGGCAGAGGGCTATAAAAGTGTAATTTGCTCCATTTTCCCCGAGAAACCAAATTCACTTTCTCACCGGCGCCTTACAATCTGTGAGCATTCGGAGGGTCGACGTCGCAAAAGACAGCACATTACCCTCCTGCGCTCCCAGCAGTCACACTTACATGCCATACTGGCATGCAACCGCACACAACCAATACACACACACACACACACACACACACACGTACATATGAAGCAATGATATGTGTTATACACACACACTTCAATTTGGGTTGTAATGGATCAAGATAGGGGGAGAGAAGAGTGATGAGACCGAAGTAAAGTGGATTGCAGGAAACTGTGTAGACAGTAGCATGTTTTTCTGGAATTAAATAAGTAAACTTGTTCCATCTAAATTTGCTTTCCTGAACAAAAGGAGGGGAAAAAATTATCCTTCTCTACGCCCGGCGAGCCCCAGTGCTCCTCTAATCTATCCATCTATCCCCCACTTCTTTGAAACTCTTTTTCATGTCCTCTTATCCCCCCCCCCCCCCCCCACACACACACACCTTCTCTCATCCTCTCTCCCTATCTCTCTCTCTCTCTCTCTCCCCCCCCCTCCCACTCACACATTTGGAGCTAATAGCCACCGTCTCCTTTGTTCTTCAGCAAGCAGTGGGGAACAATGGCTGAGTGGAGCTTGTCGTCGTGGCGACAGGCTTCAGAATAGAAACAGAGAGAGAGAGACAGGCAAAGAGAGGGAGAGGGAGAGAGGGGGAAAGAAAAGGAAGCGAGAAGAAAAAGAGAGCACAGAGGGGATGCTGGTAGTTAGCCGGGCGGCGGGGGAAGAGAGCGTCGGTTAATTACACTCGATTCTATGCACACCGCAATTAAACCCTGACGCACACTAGTGTGCACGCAAGTGCACACAAGCGCACAACGCCCTCGCACCAAGAATATCCAATGCAACAGTCACACACGCACAGACACACACACAGTGTCTGTAACATCAGAGAGAGAGATGGAGAGATGTGTGTGAGTGCAAGTATGAAAAAGAACAGACAAGAAAAAATAAAGAAACTATTCTCTCTCTCTCTCTCTCCCCCCCCCCCCCCCCCCCCTCTCTCTAGTTCATTAAACATTCCCGGTGCAAAACACAATCAGCTCCATCCACTTTATTCAGAAGGAAGTCGATGCAGGGGGACGAGGGAGCAGCAGGGGACGACTCCACCCGCCCTGCCCCAACACCACCACCACCACCCCTCCCTGAATAAAACACCGGCATAATAATCTCCCAGCACAATCTGATTAGCAAACAGGACGTCGTGGCGCTCACCGACGCTACCGCCACCGCAGTCGCTGGGTTCAGCCTGAGTGGCACTGACTCCCTCACTGTCAATCTCCCTCTAGTCTCTCTTTTTTTGTGTCCGTCTTTATTCATCTTTTCAAATCTCTCTCCATCTCTCTTGCGCTCTCTTTATCTTTTTTCCATCGCTGCCATCTCATCAGCCCAACCCCAATCCATTCACTCTCCAAAGGATGATCCCCCCCCCCATCCCCAGCGTTCCACTTCACACAAACTCACACCAAGTGGGAATACCGTGGAGAGATAAAGAGCAAGGGGTGGAGGAGATTTATCAGGCAGGACGGAGTTTCGATCCAGAACGCAAGCCGTCCTGCTGGGTTCCAACCCCAACCTTGCCTTTCATAAGAATCAGACCCACCTCCCCACCCCCGTGCAACCTCGTCCATTAACACTCAGGAAACACAAGTGTTTGCGTTCCTCTTCGTCTCGGCTCATCTATCTTTCATGCCGTTTAGCGCTGGCCCTCAAACTACACGAGAGAGGGTGCATTAAAGCACATGTTCCAGTCAAGGCGCAAATGCGTGCTGGGCGGGCCAGGGCAGCAGAGGTGAGGGTGGTGGTGGTGGAGGGAGTGTGAGGGGTGGTGGGGGTGTACACCGGACGAGGCGAGCCGAGCCGTGTAAGACACTGGCGTGGAGCACAGTGAAACATAACGCATTAAAGCCACCAATGAGAAGACAAGCGAAGGGAGCGTCATAGCAGGGAGGCAGACGTGTGGCGGGAGGATTTTTTTTTTTTTTATTGGAGAGAGAGAGAGAGAGAGACGCAATCAAAAATATAGTGGATGTGCAGTGGTGATAAGAATGAAGGGAGCAGAGAGAGAAGGAGGGGGCGTGGAGAGATAGAGGGTAGTTTTTGAGACAAGATACGGTGGTAGAGAGAATGTGTGATAGAGGTACAGATTAGGGAGTTGGATAAAAGGAGATGGGATGCAATGATAAAACAAGGCAGGATGCCGGCGAGAGATGGGGAGGGATGATTTAGTCACAAAGTTTCCGAGCCACTGTGCATGTGTGTGTGGGGGGGGTTGTTTGGAGAGCTTGTAGGTTTGTGTGTGTGTGTGTTCATCACTTGCATGCGTGCGTGTGTGTGCGCATCACTTCTATGTGTGTGTGTGTGTGTGTGTGTTTATCACTTGTGTGCGTGCGCGTGCGTAAATAACTTGTATGTGTGTGTGCGTGTTCTTCACTTGTATGCATGTATGTTCATCACTTGTGTGTGTGCGCGCGCACGCACGCACGCACGCACACACACACACACACACACACACACACACACACACACACACACACACACACACACACACACACACACACACACACACACACACACACACACACACACACACACACACACAAGTGGGGTAAACACATACACACAAGTGGGGTAAAAGGCCTCAGTTTCAGCACCAGCTGGTTGATGAGAGTCAGGGGGGCCAAGCAGCCTGAAGGCACTGCTGGCCTTGTTTCTCACTCACTCACACACACACAAACACACAAACACACACGCACAAACACACACGCACACACCCCTGCAGCCAAATGCACACAGGACCACAATCACAGCAACACATGAAAAGTCAAGCTAGCTCTTCCAAAAGCAGACAAGTCTTCATTTAAACTGCGTGTGACAACGAACGACGAGGCGTTAGTATATGAAGTGAAATATTAATGGTGCACCAATGGTGCTCCTATTAAGAATAACCGCTCACATGAGTGATGATAAGAACACCAGCACGCCGCATGTGCTACATCAATTATTGACCAGCAGCGCTTTTGAGACCATTAACTAAGCTGCCGTTACAACCGTGCTCAGAGAACACAAACACTGGGGTTGTTTCCTGGTAGAGGTCACCAGGGGTCACCAGGGTGACTCACAACCCTGGAGGGTTATAGTTCAAGTTCTGTATTTATTAAATGTGCAACAAAACAGGCAGTAGCAGTCATGGCTGGCGATGAAGTTCTTGTGTTCCAAGCTCGCCTCAACAATGCACGCAAGTAGGATAAACAAGTAAGATTAAAAATATAAAATAGTAATAATAATAATAATAATAATACAAGGAGTAATAATTAAAAAGAGCGATAAAAATAAAGAGTTATAATAATACAAGTATTAAAAGAAACGTGGGCATGGTCGCCTATAGACCATGCCCACGCACAGAACAAAGGATGTCAACGAGAGGGAGAGAGACAGGGAGAGAGAAATAGACAGAGAAATTGAGGTGGAGAAGGGCAAGACAACGAGATCCAGAAAGGAAGGGAACAAGATATACTGGTATGAAGACTATAGGAGTCAGACAGACGGACAGTGTGGTTAACAGCCGAGTGGTTTCCGGATGATGTGTGTCAAGCCCACAGTGGGCAGTTTTGATTTGGACGGGAGGCACAACAGGAGGGCGAGATGGAAAGGGCGGGAGAGCAAGCCAGGAAGGGAGGGAGAAGGTGGAAAAGTATAGGCACCACTATACGTTTGTTTGTGCGTCAGTATGTGTGGTGTGTGTGCACATCAAAGTGGAACTGAATAGAGATGAATAGAGGCACGTCATTGTAGAAACACTAAGGGGCCCCGGCAGCCACATGCTAAATCTTTAATCAGGCATTAATAAAAACAATATCATTACTGTCTGAATCCTACAGTGCGTGCACACACACACACACACACACACACACACACACACACACACACACACACACACACACACACACACACACACACACAAACACCCCCCCCCTCCCGCTGCTTGCTTTTCATTTTTCCCAGGTTGCTGCATTCAGCGGCCGTCCATCCGTCTCCGTCCCCAGTTATTGCCTTTCATCCGTCTGTGTGTCGGCGGTGAATCAATATGACCAGCGGCCTTCCTCCACTTATATCTCTTCATAGCAACCAGCACCACAAACCCCCCAGAAGGGAAAAGCACAAAGCTTATCGACAACACCGATCGAGCAAACGTACAAACACACACATATGTACAACACACAAACTAATAACTGTCTTTGTATGTCATTGATGTAGATGAAAACACAAACTGGAACACACTCACACGCACACGCACACACACACACACACCACAAACCAGAGAAGGTCAAAACAGGCGTCTGGAAATGCAGGCAGGCTGAAAGCAGCGCCGGCAGCATAAAGGTAAACCCACTCAGCTGTTGTCTGAAAGCTGCTGCATAGAAATAAAACATAAATAAATAAATAAAATGGGACGCCGGCGTGGGTCAAGGTACAGTGGGCGCCGGCGGAGTGGGAAAGGGGGGGGGAAGCGAAAGACATAAGATGGGCATCGTCAACAAGGCATCAAATGTTGCCTTGGTGGGAAGAAGTAAAAGCAGGAAAAAATTAAATGTACATAAAGAATAATAATAAGAGTGGTGGAGCTTTCGAAAGTCTCTCTCTCTCCCTCTCCCTCTCCCCCTCTCTCTCTCTCTCTCTCCCTCCCCCTTCCTCACCGTGTGTATGTGTGTGTATGTGTGTGTCAGAAACAGGGACAAGAGACATGATGAAAGAAGGTGTGAAAGGGTCCTCAAAAGACAGCATAATGGTGGTGGAGGACGTTCTGGATGTTCCGTGGAAAATAAGTGTAATATGAACACAAAAAAAAAACCAGTGGTGATGGTGAGAGGCAGGGAGATGAAGGGAGGAGGGGGGAGGAGGGGAACTATAGTCGTAGTGTTGAACAACGATTGGGTTGAACAGGGTCTTTGGAGGGGAGGTGATGTGTGAGAAAATAAGAGGGAAGAAAGAAGAAGAGAAGAAAGAAGTTGGGGACCAAAAAAATATAGTTATCTTGTATTTTTGGGGTAAGTCTGGCTCTGTATTAATCCATGGCCTATATACACTATTTGAGCAAGCTTTGAATGAGTGTGAAAGCGTGTGAAAGCATGTGCATGTGTGTGTGTGTGAGAAAGTGCGTGTGTGTGTCTGGGTTCTGTGTGAGGGGAAAAACGGGAAAACGGATCACGCACCGATAACATTACACTCCTTAATTCCTAATTAATCCGTTAAACTGGATTATGGCACGGAGGACGGCGACGTCAGGCTTTCTGCCACCATTTTCCCCGCTTCTCTACTCCGTGTATGTGTATGTGTGTGCGCGCGCGTGTGTCTAAGAAATGCGTGCGTGCAAGTGTGTGCGTTGTGTTTTAATGCCACTTCGGCTATGTTTCAGCCTGGGTCTCAGAAGGCCATCTTGTCCTCGGTCACTTGATGTTGGGAAATGAAGCTGACAGAGCAAGAGGTCCCTTATGACACACACACACACACACACACACACACACACACACACACACGGCCACAGGTCTGGCAACAGTGCTTATGAATTATTGTGCTGAGAGGCAAAGAGTCAGGGCATTACTTTACACAGTTTAGGCAGGGACTCACGAGGGCACAGATGCGCTTTACGCGGCAGACACTTGCCATCCCATTGCTCCGCGCACACACACATGCACACACACAAACACACACACACACAAGCGCAATGAAAATGTCATAAGTACTGGCGCCCCACCCCCTCCTATCCCCAAACCTGATGCAGTGTGACGCACTACTCCTGTATTGCACCTAGTTGCAGGAAGAAAACTTTGAAACACACACACACACACACACACACACACTCAGGGGTTGAAATTAAGCTGTTTTTTACTCGCCAAATGCGAGTAATTTTTGTATTTGTCGAGTAATTTATGAAGACCACCACACGCGCGATTGTCAACACACCCGCCAGCCGCGGACTCGGCCGCGGACCCAGTACCGGACCCGCCAGCCGCGGACCCAGCACCGGACCCGCCAGCCGCGGACCCGACCGCGGACTCAGCCCCGGGCCCGGCCGCGGACCCAGCACCGAACCCAGCACCGAACCCGCCGGCCGCGGATCCGGCCGCGGACTCAGCCGCAGACCCGAGTCCACACACAGCCGGTGTGCATGCTGTGAGGATGTCATCGTGCCTATCGCATGATTTAGACTTGACGGTTTCGGTTGAGTATGTGGGGATTTTTTCGGTCGCAATTGGTTTGAAAAAATGTGTGTTACGAATGAAGTGAAAAATGTTTCTGTATATATGCTGCTAATAAATATTGTGAAGAGAAGAGACACAATGCGATTACTATGATTGAAAATCAAGTTAGACAGACACACGAAAAAGTAATTCTAACAAATGGCAATTTAATATTTTTGTCTGGTAAAAAATCTGTTTGTCTAGTAAAAATGTTCATCTACTCGCCAGTTGTCTGGTAAGCCAAAAAGTTAGTTTCAACCCCTGCACACACTTGAAAAGTAATATGTTTATGAATAAGTAACAGTGTTTGTACAGTGAGCATTTGATTAGCCACTTAAAATACTATATCTACACTACAGCTATTTTTTCAAAAGGAAAATGCCTGCGCCTAGTGTCTAAAACAGGGGTTCTCAAACTATATGGATTCATTCTGGTTGTTATGGCTACCGTAGTCAGGAGCGTCGCGGAGTAATACACGTGCTTCACCCTATTATATTACAGTGTGTGTGTATAAAGACCCCAAATTGGCACCTGTCAAGAGACACGCTTACGACGCGGACTTCAAACTGAATACGCTAATGTTTGATTTAGCGATATCAGACTGTGTTTTTTTTACGTGTTACAACTGAACAAGGTTGGGAGTTATTGTGAATACGCTAACGTTTGATTCAGCGATATCAGACTGTGTTTTTTTTACGTGTTACAACTGAACAAGGTTGGGAGTTATTGTGAATACGCTAACGTTTGATTTAGCGATATCAGACTGTTTTTTTTTTACGTGTTACAACTGAACAAGGTTGGGAGTTATTGTGAATACGCTAACGTTTGATTTAGCGATATCAGACTGTTTTTTTTACGTGTTACAACTGAACAAGGTTGGGAGTTCGAAAAAAGTTCGAAAATAGACCATTCATTGACAGTGCGCCTTATAATCCAGTGCGCCCTATAGTGAGGAAAATACGGTAATGTAAAAGCCTAGTGTTCATTGGTTTAACGTTACGCCGACAGGAGTAATGACGACAGGCCCATCACTTTCTCCATAAATACCGGTATGTTTATGTTGTAACAAGCTCTTCACGGACCCCCTGGCAACGCGCCGCGGACCCCCGGGGGTCAGGGGACCCCACTTTGAGAACTGCTGCTCTAAAAAGTGCAAGCAGATTTTCCAGCATACTTCTTGTAGTTTATACTTATAGCATTCAATAACATAGTGGAACAGAAGTTGAAGAAGGGTAATATAAAAAAGTCAAACTGGAGTGATGTCCTAGTCTTTGTTATTTATTATTATTTTATTAAGGTCTATTTGTGAGTTGAGCACATCGTCTTATTTTTTATAGACAAGAAGTTACCTTTGAACATATCGGACCGAAAACCAACAACCAATAATAATAATAGTAATAATAATAATAGTAATAATAATAGTAATAATAATAATAGATAGTATGAGAAGCTTTTTTTGGCGGAATATGATTTTGAAACCGTATGTTGATCTGTCACCGCGTATTAGCCGTGGCCCTTATCTACGACTCTAGCACTCACCTTGGGTTACCTACCACGCTTGAGAACCCATGGCATGAACCTTACAATGCAATGTGAGTGGGCACATGGTCACAACGTTGCTGGGCCCACACTATCACACCCACATGCTAACTGACGCCAGCCAAACAGATCAGCACCATGGCTAGCTCCATGAGCTGGAGACGGCTGCCCAGCTGAAACACATCTGCATAGTCACCAACGACAGCACACCAGACCAGCTGAAGCTTCTTGGACTGACTGCAAAATACTAGGGCTAAAAACTAAACCCGAATGCAACAGCAAAAAAAAGAAACGATGCATCTTAAATATTGCACGTTGCTTGTGAACAGAAGATCAGCGGCAGGGAAGTGGGTTGGAGGAAGGTGTGTGTGTGTGTGTGTGTGTTGCATGCCTTCCTGCATTCTGCGGCTCAGTGGAGCAATGCAGGGGCTTGTGGATGCCTTTAAGTGCTATATAGTATGAACCAGTCGGTCTCTAAGGAGGCACAATGTAGTTCTCAGTGTGTGGGCATTTGTGTGTTGACTGACTGCTAAATGCTCATGGCAAAAGGCCCCCAAGCCTTCTAATCAGAGGATAGAGAGATAATTAGGGTGAAAGAGGGACAGTACCAAAAAAACACTAGAGATTTGTGTGCCTCATATCTGCCAACCCTCTCGTTTTTCCCAGGATTCTCCCGCATTTTACCCTTCTCTCCCGCTGTCCCCCCGTTTAAATATTTTCTGTAAATCTCCCAAATGTATATCTTAAATGATTTCTTAAAATAACAAACCATTTAATAACCACCTAAATGTAGTCACTTACTTAAAGTAGGTACTAGTTAACCCAATCCCTGTTGCACACATTTTAAAGCGTGGGGCATTTTAAGCTTCACTGTGTGTACCCTTGTCTAAATGAAAGGGGTGTGTGGACAGTGGGACAACTTGAGGCAGGGCGCCGGAAAACGTCCCGTATTTTCATATCCCAATGTTGACAGCTATGGTGTGTATGGGTTTACACACACACACACACACACACACACACACGCACACACACGATTGCATGAAGCAAAAGCGTGTTGTGGAAGGTTGAGATTAAAATGGATGCTGGTACTGCCGTCCTGCTTCCGTGCGTCTGAAGGGCAGCGGATACTGAGACAGGCAGAGGGCACCCAGAGCACGAGTGACGCAAACAAGCACAGACGGGCGTAAACAGGACCGGGAAAGGTTCCCGTCCTTCCTCCGTCTCTCTCGCTGAACGCACAACAGCGCAAGACAGACGGTGCCACGCATTCAAACAGACGGGTCGTCCGCCTCACGCAGGCACGTACACGTGAGTGGTTCAAGTCACCTGTTTTTGTTTTGTTGTTGTTGTTGTTGTTGTTGTATGCCCTGCGGTGTCATTCCCCTTCAGAGCAGTCAGCTGTAATCAGCGCTCACAGCAGCCAACATACGTCAGCGGTCCCCATATACCTCCACCCACTCTCTCTACACCAGTCTGACAGTCCCTCCGTCTTGCTCCCCCTCGCATTCTGCCTTTCTCGCCACCCAATCCCTTTCTGGATCACTCCCAGCGGTGTCAAACCCATCTTTACCATTTGAAGTTAGCCTGCGCTCATATCTCTCTCTCTCTCTCTCTCTCTCTCTCTCTCTCTCTCTCTCTCTCTCTCTCTCTCTCTCTCTCTCTCTCATTTATCAGCGCTCCACAGCCTCCCCCCTGTACCCCCCCACATGTCGCATCAGGTTTTTTTGTCCCATCTCTCCCAGTCTGATTAATTCCACCCCTTCTCCCTCATTCCTTCTCCCTCCATAACTCCATCCGTCTTCACGTCTAGCGCACACAGATTAAGTCTTTATCCCGTGCCGTCTCCGCGGCGATAATCACTCCTTCCTTTGTCTTTCTCTTCCTCAATCTGTCTGGCTGTCATCGGGTTTCACTTCGTCCACAAGTCTGTCCCAATTTTGCCGCATTTTGAAGTGCTATGAATCTTCCCCAAGCCCAGGCAACAAAGGAGAAAAGTCAAAAGATAGAAGCGAAGGGTTTTGGGGGGGGGGGGGGGGGCTAACCATTAAAGTTGCAGAAGTAGAAACTTCCGGGGAAATAAAAAACTTTAATTGTGTTGTGTGTGTGTGTGTGTCTGTGCGTTATATATTTGGCTCCCTCACGACTCCAATTCCTGGCCGAAGCCAATTCCTGAAGATAACTTTATAAGTCTTGAGGTGCTCCAGCGTGTTTGCTGCCGACGTGTAGCTAACAAGTGCAGCGCCGCAGCCAGACAAACTCCTAACCACAGCAGATCGGAAATCAAAGACAAACAAACAAACGGGACCACCTTCCACACACACACCGTGCTTTACACTCACACCCTGTGTTCGCAGACATAGCGATGGCTGAAAGAGCATGTACAGAATGTGTCAGTCATTTGTGGATCCATTAAATGTTTCCCTTTTTTTCTTCAACCCATTACTGTTTTAAGAAAAAAAAAAGAAGAACAAAATCTAGGATGGCCTAGATGCTAAAAGCAGAATCTCATTAGAGCAGCACCCAGGGAAACCGAGCATCGCTGAGCAGATCAGAATAAGATAAGGCCACACGTCAGAAACGCTGGAGTGCGGTCACCGCCGTGGATGTTGCCGAGCACGGTGACGTGGCGCCCCCACCCCCCCCCCTCCCCTTCGGGTCGACACTTGTTACCAAGACCTTCAATCCACTGAAGGACGCCCACTGGCACTGCCGCCGCATCTTATTCTGTTTAGCGGATGGACGCCGTTGCCGCTGCCCCCCCCCCCCCCACTCATGTGCATAGTAGTCTGTCCCATCGCGCCGCAGGTTCGCCCCACTAAGTCTGCCAGGCTCAGCGATGATGAGCACAGGGGGAATTGGGGGTGGAGAGGGAGATGAAGATGTAAAGGCAGAAAGGCAGAAGGTGTGCGGGGGAGCGGAAGCAGAGGAGGGAGGGAGGGAGGGAGGGAGGGAGGGAGGGAGGGAGGGAGGGAGGGAGGGAGGGAGGGTGGTTGCAGTGGTGGCGGTGTGTTTGGAGGGGTGAAGGGGGTTGGTAGCAAGGAATTGCCATGCATTATTGAACAGACAGATTGGAGTTTTTAAGGAAAAATGTGAAAGCATGGCTAGGGAGAACCTTCTTCCTCACCCACTTCTTCTCTCCCCCACACATACACCCCCTCCCCCCCGGGGACAGGCTCCATCTCTTATTCAGCAGATAGGTTAAAAATTAAGAACATTGGATGGGTGGGCGGGGGGTGTGAGAGAACCAGTAAGTTAAAGTGGCCAAAATGAAGGCAAATGTCTTGAGGGAATTGACTTGAGTGCTAATCCTGCTCAAAGCTTCTTGCTTTGATTGGGGGGAGAGGAGAGAGAGAGGGAACATTTCCATGCGGCATGCAGTGTAGTGGCACGTGGCGTAGTAAAAAATTAAGGTGTCTAGTGGGCAGAGCTGAACTCGCGTATCACAGAGCACGACGCAGAGAAACACAGTCATAAAGCTGGGCAAACGACAGGCAGGCAGGCAGGCAGGCCGACACGCACACATTTGCAGAGATGTTCAATGTGCAGTGCGCATACACACAATGTTAACGATGATGTGCGTGTATGTGCAAATCGCGTCTGAATGCATTACTTGTTCATAAAAGTGTAACTAGAACGACAAGCACTCCACACACACATGGTTGTTGAAATGCTGCAAATTAAGGTTAGAAAATTGAGCGTGGCCTGGTCCCCCTAGCCTGGTAAATACCACTGGTGTCTGGTGTAAATGCCACTGGGCCAGCCACACGGCACTGGCTCCACTACTGCAGGCCAGGGGCCAAACGACGCCAGGGGCCATAAAAGTTGGGCACCAGATGGAGCACACACACACACGCACACAACAAGCACCACACAGTGGCACATTCAGGGGCATAATGTCCTTCTTTGGTAATAAAACATGATAATGTGTGCCGTAGGAGACCGGGGAGTGTGCAGGAAGTCTGTGAACGCTGCCTATAAATGTGGAATTGATCGTTTTAATATGTGCAGCTGCCAGAGGTGTGTATTCGAGTGTGTGGAAATCATTGTTGTAATGGTGCTCATATAGTGGACTAATCGCTCTGAAGCGCGCCAGCCAGGCCCCTGCCCACCTCAGGTAGCTTTCAACAACGGCATTCGGAGACAGGAGGTCTTAATAACATACTGCCGGTGCCACCACCAAAATTGCCATACCTAAATCTATGAAATGTTTCCTCCGTTTTGCAATGGGAAACGAGACAGTCGCCTTTGCCGGCGTAAAGTAACTATTGTTGACCCAAAGCACATTTGAAAACAACAACAACTGGTTGGTGTCGAGGGACGTTGAACTATTTTCTGGAAGGGGATGCGGTAAATATGGAGGGGGGGGGCATGGGGCATGGAGTACTTCACCCGTCGCACAGAGACTACTTCACGTCTTTCGTGGTGGTGACAGCCTCCAGACAGCACTGTCCAACACAGCAGTGCTGATTAGACTGGGCTATTAATGAGCCGACCCAAGGCTTTCAATTCAAAGTATACAGCGATTAAGAAAACTAGAAAGTAAGATTTAGATGTGCGTCTTTATTACTATGACAAGAAAAAATGGTTCATATCAAAGAGGCAAAGTCTATGTCACGCATGCACATGTAAATCATGAAACCTTAATAAAATCCTTAATAAAAAGTGCTAAATCAAAAGTAATTCGGCAAATCATAGGCCCTTGAAGTAGGGCTGAGCGGTTAATCGAATTTTACTTTCAATTACGGCTTTGGCCTCCAAAGATTATGAAAACAAGATAATTGAGATAAAACGATTATTGTGCTGCATTCTGTTTCGCAATGATGCTCTCGTTTTGTCATGTGTTATAAATCCAGCGCAGCCCTTTCCGCTTTCGCCCCTCCCTAAATATACAAAGCCAATGAGAGGCGTTGCCAATCGCGAGTCAGACTGTGGCATGTTTAGTTCAGCTCGAGCCAAGACGCCGGAAAGTAAACAGTAACTAACATGTAAACACGCTGGTGTTTCTGGCTCAAAACCTTTAAGAGATTTCATTACCAAAATCGAGCAGCCCTACCATCATTTGCCATTTGCCTAAATCATTCTCATTTAGCCGTAAGTTGTAGTTGAACATGTATTTTATGTTACTTCTGGACCATGACGGTTGGCCAGTTTAATTTCCTTGGACTGAGTTACTGATTAGAATATATTGAATATATGTTTTCAGTAGGTTGTGGCGGTGTATTACAAGATATATGATCCAATATATTTCGGTCTAATTTATTTTTGTTTATTATTTTTACATATTAAATATACGTTATAGGTACCTGCCGTTAGCTCAGCTGGTGCATGGATAGGTACCTGCAGTTAACTCAGTCTATGAAGAACAAATATAGGCTACAAACTGTATAAGCATCTGAGTCAATGTTTGGTGCAGTAAAGGGAAGCTGTTGATAACTCCAACCCTAACCCTTCTGCCAATGTCTCTGTTCTTGTTGCTCAACGGAGATGATTTTTGGAACTGACATTATGGGGAAATGGGTAGCAGTGATGGGTTCTGTAGCCGTCTTGGCTCCCACTTCCACTTCTATCTTTGCTCCTCCGCGCCATCACCGGCATCTGGTCTCCCTTTTGACAAGAACCTCTTTAAAAAGGCTTTGATATGTAAAAGGGGGAGATAAGGTGATCGTGTATGTGGATGTGTGTGGGTGTTTGTTGGTGTCGGGAGGGGAGAAGGCAGAGGGGCTGATGATGTGGGGGGGTGGGGGGGGGGGGGTGGAGGGGGGGCAGAGGTTATAGGGAAAGAGGGTTACCTTTGAAGTTGTTCCTCTTTACTGGTTTGATTAGGTTTTGTTTTTTTCAAATCCCATGCTATCGGTGACATCAAAGTCTGGGCTAAGACTGCTGTGAGCGCATTAGAGTGTGTGTGGAGGGTGGGGTGGGGGGAGAAAGAGAGAAAAGAGAGCTAATAATGTGCAATATAAACAGAAGGAGTGTCTGCCTCAAGTTGCTAGCTGAGTTGCCTATAGCAGGTTCGCTCTCTTCCTCCCCCTCTCCCTCTCCTCCCTCCCTATTTGGACACATTATCCGTATCCATGTTAGCATGTTATTCTCGATTAACATGCTATCTAAACATAGAAGACACATAATCCCCAAGGCCATCACAAATGAAAGAGTGCTTTGCCGACAACATTTTTAAAGATACATGCGCACACATGTCAACATACAATATGATGCACACACACAAAATTGGAGGGGGGAGAAAGAGAGTGCCACACATATTGGCGTGAAGGGTAGAAATTATGAAAGGAATAAACCACGACAGGTGTCAAGTTACTGGAAAATAATGTATCACAGGGTTGGTGATTTCGAGGTTGCTTACCACCATCGGAGTATATTATTTTCCAATCATGGGACAGACCGGATAAGTTTATTCAGCTTATACCACAGTTACTAGCAATGATTCAATATTAGTTACTTTCACCTGTAACGTCAGTGGTTTTTGTATCGACTTAAATTAACTGAAATTAATATATTTTCTCGATGCGAGTGTTGTTTTCAATGTTGGATTAGTAGCATTAATTTGGAAACTGTCAAAAGGCAGGCCTCTGTTATTGAAAAATACCCCAATAACACCAACATTATAGAGATAATACACATCTCAATCCTTCGATCGTTCAACACGTATTGTGACTCAGCCGCCCACACACAGCTCCTGGGGAGAGAATTAGCTAGATTAGGACAAGCCACCTCACAGGTTGAGGCTAGAAACACAGAACCACACAAGGTGGCGAGCGGCGTCCTCCATGGCTCCGCCATCACAGTGCTGGGGAACATTTAAATGGTAACAGCACAGAGAGGAACGAGGAGCAAACTGGCGAGTTTGCCCGAACACTGGCTGACTGGCTGGTTGAGCGACTGGCAGGAAACGGAGCCGAATGGAGTGATAGGACGAGGCCCATTCCTTTTATTTGAAAAATTAAATACATTTAAAAAAGAGCGGGATAATCTCCATAAAGGAGAAAAGGCGGCAGGGAGATTAGAAGCACACAGCAATGCATGTAATGCACCGGCAAGACTGTGCTTATTTCATTTGCATGTAAAACAGAGAGGATGGGGGCATCTGTGGAGGGAGGAAGCGAAAGGAGGGAGTGAACACAGAAAGAGGCGGACTAAAGCATGCATGGATGTGTGTATGCGGGCGCTTGTATGTGCGGAGGGAGCTGTTGGCCACAAGACCTAGATGCGAGCACTTGCACAGATGTGTTGCAGCCTGATAAGGCCAGATGAATGACTGCCATTTGGGTTTTTTTTGTTGCGTTTTCTTTTTACAGAAGGGACCGCAAGCGAAAAAGGCTCAGCGAGCAAGCCGTCGTTGGGCTCAGAATAGGGGGGCTTAGGGGGGGAAGCAAAGCCAGCCTAATGCACTGTTAATGTCGCGGCTTACGCAGTGTAGAGAGGAGCTCAAATACAGCACTGGAAACAGGTAAACACTTAAAACACACACACACACACACACACACACACACACAGACATGTGTCCTTATTTCCCTACACATCCTTCATATAAACAACATTTCAAAAGCCCTACCATCCTATGAGATAAGACTGCTTGAAGCATGAGCTACAGTCAGATTGTAGTGTTGCACACACACGCACCGCTAGCGGTGGTCTACGCTCCATGTGCTATTGGACACACACACACACACACACACAGGATAATCCAATCCGACTGTCATTTGTCAGGAACAGACCGGCAGGCTATCAAGGCCTGTGGTTCATGGGGAGAACTGGCTGAGCAGCAGAATGCATGAGGGGAATGCATGTTGTTTTCTGTTCTTTTCCTTCAAAATTAATGTCTTTCCGATGTCTGTCCTTTGGCAGTAGCCTGTCTCTCTGCTGCTGCAGTCCCAACACTACATGATTTATCAAAGTGTAAGTGAACCCCCTGTTTCCGCTCGAATTCAAACAGTATGAGATTTACACTATGAGTGTTTTAGACTGAGAGGTTATAGAAAGGAGGGGGGGGCGTGTTATCCAAGTCACAAGCGACCCGAAGCTAGTGCCATCGTTGTGTATGAGCGTTATAATGAGCAATGTTGTATATGAAATGCAACACACACCGTGGCATTATACTGCTTCTAATTAGAGTGGGATAAGCTTAAGCCGTTCCTGGACATGGACATCATCAACCCGTGCCCAGACGGAGCTTCACACATCCACACACACCTCGGCGCCAGTGTCCCTTCGCCATGACATTGAAGGGATACCTCCGAGGCACATCACGGAAAGAACGGCACTTGAGTTCGGAGCAGAGTACAATGTTCACAAACTGGTTGGTGGAGACTGGCAAAAACATAGGATTTTACGCCCGTTTTCTCTAAATTACGGTCTTATTTTAGTAAGTGACAAAAGGGTATAGATTACCATGTTGAAGTAGTATTACCACGTTAAAACAACAAAGATGTTTTGGGTTCACTGCCCCTTTAACAAGGACAACCGCTGTGGATTACACAGCAAAACACACAACTTCCCAAGAAACTTGTAATCCAGGCAGAACTTTAAAACACGTATGCACGTCAACACGTATGCACATTGACCCTCTTCGAGAGCGAGCCCTGCTACTCATTTAGTCGACTTTCCTTATTTGATGCCTTTTCAAGCAGCTCTCTTGCGACTGTAACTCTGAACTCTCATTTAAGGACACGCGCACGAACGCATGCATGCACACACTAACCCTCAGGCAGGATACAATTTCTACTTCGGCATAAACCAAGAATGTATGTGTGTCTGAGTGGGTGGTTGTGGTGGGGGGCAACAAACAAAACAAACAAACAAAAAACAGGATATGGGCATGTGCACACCAAGGTCTTTTCCATTCTTGTCTTTTGCACACTGAAAAACAATTCTCTGGAGTTGCCTGTCGCCTCCCGTCAACCGAGCACGGGGGGGGGGGGCACAGTCGAAACGCTTGTCGAAGACATTTTACACATCGACATGATTTCCTCTCCGGCTGTCCTATAATCAATTTGGCCCCTGGCCTGCCGAAAACCATCATGACAAACTGAGTGGAAGCCATTTCATGAACAGGAAACTTTCCTTGACGGATTGTGTTGACCTTGAGACAGTCAGGTGGGAAGTACAAGGAAGTCAAATGGGGAAAAATAAATCTAATGATATGAATGAATATATTGCTGCTGCAATAGATTTCTGTGCTAGAAATGGGAATGTAACATCCTTATCTTGATTATTGATGAGTCTTAAAGGCTTGGATACTGGCGAACGCACTCACACAAACAGTTGGTTAGAGGATAATTAGAGACATGGACACTTGACAACGCACTCACAAAAAACTACAAATACACTCACACTCTCACACGCACACGTACACACACTTCCTGGCACTATCCACCCCTCTAACATTCTCCTGCTAATTGGGCTTTCTAAGGTACCGACATCAAAAGCCTCCGATATCAAACACTTGGACAGAAAAATATAGAAGAAACATCACAGACCAGGTTGAAGCAAAAAAGGCAAAAAGAGAAACACACACACACAGAAATTGATGAGGGAGAGAAAGAAACACAGCATTAAAGAGAAGCAAACAGAGTTTCAATGTTCAGGTAGTGCCGGAAGCAAACTGGACCTTTCCTCCCGGTACATCAGGAATATGTGTTAATCTAAATGTTAAGGACACAGTCAGAGTTGTCAGAGTAGCTTTTGCTGCGGAAGGCTCCCAACGATGATAACAGCGAATGAGACAAAATAAATAAAGAGACAGGATTATATGAACAAACCATTAACTCAACGCATCCGACGGGAGATTTCAGAAAGGAGGCTTCTATCTATGGGGCTGTGACGTGCAGATCGCTGGCTCTAAGCATTCAGCCCCACTCACACAAACTCGCTTCAACAAGCAAACACAGCGGGCGGTCCCCCTTAAACAAGCAGTGTGTTGAGATTTCCCGGGGAAACTGGAAATGGTCGTGTGAAGTGAAGTTGTTAAAACCAGAACTCTGTGACAGGCCAATCATCACAGACCAACCGCAAACACGCTTACAGAAGTTGGTGTCGCCACTAAAACCAAAACAAATATGTTTCTCACAGCTGGAAATGGCACGGCTGAAAGGAACATGCTTTCATCAAAGTAACAGACATTGCAGGTAGCTTGTTTGGCGGGGCTACTGGAATTAACCGGCAGGTAGCTTGCAAAACGCTACGAGGTAATTTGCTGGAGCAAAATAGACTACTTTTTTTTCTTCAATGAGTCACTTCAGCTTTGTGTACTGTTTATGAAAAGCAATCAAGGGAAATGACTTCTCTTGGAAGTTCAATATTAATAACGGTGTTCCCTCGCACCAAATCTCCCAGCGACGCGGGTTCTAACATTGTGTGTCCAAAACATATTGCTCAGCCTTCCCTGGGGCTTGGTTGTCAAGCCACTAAGCAAAGCAGGAGGAAATTAGAGAGGTAGTGGGAGAGAAAAACATAACTGTCTTGACTAGCACTGTAAAAACAAGGCTAAACTTAAATTGAGCTCATTTTTGGTTGTTTTTGTTTTTCTGCCTAGCCACAACCAATTTAGACATGTCATGTGTGATATGGACTACCAAAGGCAACACAGCCGAGGCAAGCCGAAATTGGGAAGGAATAGTGAGTTTTGTTGTCACAGCAAGAGAGAGACACAGCGTAAAACAGACTTTCCTGAAATGGATGCCAAATGTCTGCTTGTTAAAAAGAGTATTGGATGTAGATGTCTGGCAAATCTTGTTTTTTGTTCTTTTATAGAAGGGAAATGACATGTAGCAAATGTCAAGTTTGCAAGTTTTTTGAGTTATGAAAAAAATATTACAAAGAGGTAAGTGGATGTGTATTCCACGATTACGCAGTCGACAACAACCCAGGAATGCCAACCATGAACGTCAACAAAAAAACGGATGGGAACACAAATGGGAAAAGGCAGATTTATCTGTTGAAATTTACATCAGCGGTTAACCAGAGCCAAAACAAAACACAGAAAAAAATAGCTAGCAGAAAGGATCACAATAGACAACAGCACAGGGACGAATGCTGGAAGAAGAAGATGTGTGTCTGTGTATGTGTGCATGCATGTTTATTTATGAATGCGCGTGCATGCTGGGAGCTGTGCTCGGTAAGATTCACTGTGTCTCCTCTGATCAGAGTTCTGCTCTGCAATTAGGGTTCAGAGGTCACCACCACATGACCCGGCCCCAGGAAAACACTGGCCATCTGTGGAGGAGGAGGCGGAAGAGCCAGAGGAAGTTCAATGTGGGGTGGAGGGGGTTGCCTGCAGCTGGCCAGTGTGGGCTCGGTGGTTGGTGGAGGTGGTTGTGGTAGTGGGCTCAGTGCAGGCAGGGAAGGACTCTCAGCAGAGTGGAGAGGGTGGAGAGGTCAGAAGTATGGGTCTGGCCTTGAGCACTATGTGTGTGTGGCCTTGAGCATTATGTGAGTGTGTGTGTACAAGTGGTGGGATGAAGGGTTGAAGCAGCAGATAGATCAATCTGCATCACATTTTGCATCACATTGAGTTTGAACTGAAAGGACATCACACACACAAACACACACACACACACACACTTGCATAACCACCAGATGAGTGTTCACCCCTTCTTCTTCAGCTTGACCTTCCCTCCGAATTGCAGGAGTTTGGCATTTTCAAGACACGCACTATTAATAAAAAACGTGTCATCGGCAATACAGACGATGTTAAGTATATGCCATCCCACACCCCAATCTGTAACAGGATGTAAGTGTCAGTGAGCAAGACTTTGTGCGCTGCACACTGAAAACAAAAATCAAATTACACCATGGTATTTATCAGGGATGCAAACACATAGCTACCCAAAGTCGGAAAAAATTAAATCGCAATGGCAATATCATTACAATTGGCGGACTATGAGACAATGGGCCTGTATTCAGTGTCTTCTAATTACCCTGTTCCTAACTATTTATAGTTATAACGCATATAAATCCTCCGGCACAACGTTGCTTTACAATTCTAAACATTGTATTGTTTATATTCTTTCTATTTGACGTATGTCAATGTCATCCCCCGCCAGCCAAGAAGTCACTCAAATGGAGGTTGTAAAAGCGACATTCGCCGAAAAGCATGTTGTTTGTGCTATCAGATGTTGTGGATGTCAGTTATACTTCTATATCGCCTATTGCATTAGCACACATAATACCTCATATGTAGCACACAGAGGGCAGTGAAATACCATAACCACTGTCAAACTCACCGAATACATAAAAAGAAGAAAAGAGATCTTGACCCAGTTAAAAAAAACAACAACCTGTGTACAGGGTGAAAAAAAACAACAACACAGACACAGAGACACACAGAAACAGATGGACGGGGGAGACGTTGACGTGGCCTGCGCCCAGCGGACATGCAGACAGGTGCAGGGCTCATGGAAAGGCCAGAGTGTCTTTACAGTCAGCGCTCAACAAAAGGTTATCCAGGAGAACAGGCGGCTGCCATGGAAAATCATAACCTCGTCGGGGTAGAGGGAGGGGTGAGCAAATAAGCGTCTGACAGGCGGGCTTTAATGCTCCCCTCGTACAGGTGAATGCAGATGAGACAGCTGCCAACGTTGACATTTCACTGGGGCTGACAGCTGGCGGGCCGACACGTGCGGGGTCTCTGTGTGTGTTGTGTATGCAGAGTGTGGAGACTGCATCTAAACTGAAGATCAGTCAGAAATCACATGTGCCTATTCACAGGGGAACTCAAATGCGAAATGCGAAATGCGCACGCGCACGCACACACACACACACACACACACACACACACACACACACACACACACACACACACACACACACACACACACACACACACACACACACACACACACACACACACAGTTTAGGCCATGACCTCTGATTGTCCTGGCTCCGATATGAATATGGAAAGAGCCGAGCAGAAGGCTTACTGACACTGGGGCAAGGTGATGGGGGTAGACAGGTGTGTGTGTGTGTGTGTGTGTGTGTGTGTGTGTGTGCGTGCGTGCGTGTATGTATGTGTGCAGGTGTGTGTGTTTTATGGGGGGCATTTTATGCCAGCGAACTATACTAAAACGTGTGTACAGCGCCTATGCGATGACGTCAAACCTCTAACGTGCGCGTGTAAATTCCATTCACTTTCAATGGACAGACGAGCGTCACGCAGGCGTCACGCAGACGCTGCACACGCGTTGTTGCGCATACGCCTACGTGACGTGTGCGTGACGGGTGAACTACGCCTCAAATACGTGACGTGAATACCACGCGTGACTGTTAAGTACAATTCTACGTGAGCGTACAGACACACGCTGTGTAGTGTTTGTGGAAATCCAATAGCGACGGGTCATTGGTGCCGTGCCGCGCGTTAACGCAGCGGACGCCTGTGCGCACGCTCGTCTCACTGTACAAATAATCATTTACTTTATGATGACGAATTTTGAGTTTAACAGCTGCTTCGCTTCACAATTCAAGCAGTCCATGTATTACCAAGAGAGACGATGTGACAGTTTAGGGACGGGCGGCCATAGGGAGGTTCGGGACATTTCCCGAATGGCCGGACGATTTCAGGCCGAGCCAGCCGGCCGTCATTTTTTTAAATTTTTATTTTGTATTTTTTTATTTTGTGTATTATTATTTTTGGGCCGGTCCAGGACTGTCATAATACGTCGGCCGTAGGTCCGGGGTGCGCTACGATCCCCCCCGTCAACAATCGCGGGTTCTTACGGGATTGTTTATAAGAAAGCATAAGTTATAGATGAACCCCAAGCCCCATCAAAGCTGTCAGGATATTTTTATTTTTAAGTAGCTGAAAATATTTTAATTATCCCTTTCACCCTTACTATCATTAAATATCAATTCGATATCATTCAAACCTTGAGAGAGAGAGAGAGAGAGAGACTAACAGGTCCATGTAGGCCTAGCTTTTGTCAGTTTGATATTTCGTTTTAACCAAAAAAAACGGGAAAACTGAAATACCGTGGTATTTTTTTTTTTTTGTTTTTTTTACATTTTAAACAAAAAACAATAAACAGACCGTTTTTTTCCTTCTTTTTTTTTGTCTGGGTTATTTGTACATTGAGACGAGCGTGCACACAGGCGTCCGCTGCGTTCGCACGTGGCATGACACTTATCACCCGTCACCCCTTCAGTTTTGGCTGTACTCGCAATACGCGTGTCTGTACGCACGCGTCTTTTTCAGTCTTTATGCAGACGTAGGCGACGCGGTTTAGGCGTTTTAGTATAGTTCGCTGGCATAAAATGCCCCCCATAGTGTTTAGGAGCGTGCGCGCGCAGGTCTGTAGGGGTGTGTGTGTGTGTGTGTGCCAACTTAATGAAAGCAGGTCAAAGGACATTAGTGACCTTCTCCCAGGTCATGTATTTCTCCATCTCTCTGTCTCTCTATCTATCTCTCTCTTCAGCAATACCTAGAATGTCATGGACACAGGAGAGACACACACACACACGATTGTAACACAGCACGGACCTATGACCGGCGGGCGGACCTAGGACCGGCGGGGGGGGGGGGGTCTCAAAAAGGAGGACAAATACGCGTCCGGCTTCATGCGGCGCCGGATGCCGGACAGGGCATTGAAAAACCGGACAGTCCGGCCTAAAGCCGGACGAATGGCCACCCTATCTGGAAGTGCGGATTAATAAATAAAATAATGTGAGCGCGGTACAGCGGACCTGAACCGGATGTGATGAGACCTGTTTCGCAGAATGCAGAAGTATGTTGCGCATAACCGCTATTAGATTACTAACTGAATAAATTACGTGGTATCGGATCGGTGCCTGGACTCCAGCAGTCGCCGATACCGATGCCAGCATTTTCGGCAGTATCGGAGCAATTTCCGATACTGGTATCGGAATCGGAACAACTCTAACACACACACACACACACACACGTACACACACAAACACTGGGTGAGAGAGCCGGTGTGGGCTGGGAGGTGTGTTCTGGGGCCGGTGTGAAAGGCTGTTTTGACACCATGCTACTGAAGGAATGCAAATGTGCAGCCTGTCCTCCACAGGGAGAGGGGAAAGGGTGAAAAAGGATGGCTGTGTGTGTGCGTGTGTGGGATTAGAGACTAAAACACATGTGTGTGTGTGTGTGCGTGCGTGCATGTTAGGGGGGGACATGTATGCATATTTGTGTGTGTGTGTATGTGTGTGTTAGGGCTGGTCCGAATACATTATTTGGAGCATCGGATTATCGCTAGGTTTTCCAAACGCATATTCAAATATTCTGAGAAAAAAAAAAGAAAAGAAAAAGTAAATTCACAGTACGTATCTTTCCCTGCCTGAATCAAAGCTGGCAGAGACCACCGCTGCAGAATCGCGTTTTTAATCAACTGACCGTTTTTCCTTTTCATTTCTACAGTGTTATTTTAATAAACGCAAAAAGCACAAACTACAATCACATAGGATTGCTGCATTTCCAAAGACACACGGCTTCCACAATAAAAGAGTAGGCCTACTTCCAATTATCACAAAGCTTTCGGTGGTCTGAACATTGTGCAGTGTTGCAAGTGTTGATGAAATTGCATGGACGCTATTGTCGGTGACAGATCGCCACAAAATGAAAACAGGTCTTGCCTATTCTATTCATGTTTAGTAAATTATGAACTCGTTATTATTAGTAGGTATTGGCCTAGTTTAAACATTGACATTGCTGCTAAATAGCCTATGTTCATTATTAAAACCCATGGAAAACAAAATCTTGGGGACAACCCTAGAACATTTAATAAATATTATTATTATTAGACCCAGTTAGTTTAAAGTCTGTCCATCTCTGTCGGTCTTGCCAATTCTGATACTGGATGACAGGTGTCTTTTTCATAAAAAAATTGATACATTGAGATTCAAATACCTAAAGAATGAATATCCCAATATCGCAATATCCGGGCTCAGCCCTAGTGTGTGTGTGTGTGTGTGTGTGTGTGTGTGTGTGTGTGTGTGTGTGTGTGTGTGTGTGTGTGTTTGGGGTGGAGACGGAGATGTGTGTATGTGTCTCAGTGCTATTCCTACCTTTTGAAGCTGATGGCATGGAAATTGTACATAAGGAGGGAAAGAGATACATAATCATGTCGTCATTCATGGTATCAAGTTGATGTGTATGCATTGTGAGGAAATCAGTACAAGAAAAGGACATGTTGCTGAGAAAAGACTCACTCTTGGTCTGCGAGGAGAAGGCCAGCGTGAGCTTGGCGAAGAGCTCATTATTTTCATAACGGCCCTCTTTGGCCTTGGTCCAGAAGCTGTTCTCACTCAGGTCCTCTGGTCCAATCTGTCAGACATGAACAGACATTAAAGGAGAACACAGACTTTGTATACACGTTGTTATTACATCACTGTTGATATTTGTTTTGGAATCAATGTCATTGATATTAATTGAAATTGAAAGATACAGAGAAATGGTGGGCGAGAGAGAGGGCGGACAAGAGAGAGCAAGGGGCGAAAGAGCGAGCGGCGGAGGGAGAAATAATGACTTATAACCCAGCAGCTCGGCAGACAGGTCTGTGAGAGAAGCCGGACAAAGAGACAGGAAGGACTTAATAAGGAACAAGAGGAGCAAGTGGTGAAGAGGAGGAGTGGTTGCAAAATAAATGAGCAGAAAAGAAGGAAAAGGAGAACAGCAGCGGTATTTTGCTCTACCACCTCCTTTGCTCTGGGTCTTCACTTTCGGTTGCACACAGCAGAATTTTACATTCGCTGCATCCGTTATCCAGCACAACATAGCTACAGAGCCAACACACCATTGAAACCTAACAGTAAAGCGACAGCTTGAAACTGAATCTCAGTGTTGCTAGGCTAACAATTATCAGAAACTCTCCCTCAGTAGTTTTGTGTTTACATTGAGTGTAAACACAAAACGTAAAGCTCAGCATCGAATCGAAGTCGAACCTTTGGGAATTTTGATTGTTAAATCTGGAGTGGTGCTCTACTGCACCCAAATGTAAAACCGACTTGGGAATCGATTCTTCCTCTCCATAGAAAATGAATGGCTTTATGCTGCATCTCACATTGCCACTCAATTTGGACCAAAACCTACAATTAACTTTGTGCGTGAGTGGTTCTTCTTTTGAATAAAAAGTACATTGTAGAGAGAGAATCAGATGAAAGAGAGAATGAGCGAGAGAGCGAGAAAGAGAACGAGAGCAAGAGAGAGCGAGGGAGATAAAACAGGAATATGTGATGCCTGTCATTAGGGACGAAAACGTCAGTGAATGATACAGAATGGGTGTGTGTGTGTGTGTGTGGGGGGGGGAAATGGAACAAGGCAGAGCAGCAACTCACAGGGGCTGAAGGGCCATGGAAGACAGAGAACAAGAAGAAAAAGGGAAACAAAGCTTGCGCAAAGGAGGGCAACAGAGTGGTGGCGGGGTAATTTAAATTACAAAAGAATGCTGTCGTTTTCTAGCAGCAATTTAATTATCTTTCGGTGGCGCACTTAAAAGGAGCAGCCTTATTAAAAAGCAATTTCTGTGAAATCCTCGTCAAAAGGCCTCTCACCCACCCGACTGAGAAAGACGCCGCGCATGTGAGGGGGGAGAGAGAGAGAGAGAGAGAGAGAGAGAGAGAGAGAGAGAGAGAGAGAGAGAGAGAGAAAGAGAGAAAGAAAGAGAGAAAGGGGCTAAATGCTGACGAAGCCGAGTGAAGCCATTAAACAGTAGCTTTAGGCTAAAGGGAGACAGAGGGCTGTTTTGATGTTTTAACCATCACTGATGAGAGGAAGGCAGCACGAATCAGTCATGACACACACGCACACACACTCTGAAGCTCTGTTGAAATCTCTCTCTCTCTCGCTACACCAAACTGGGTAACTCTGTACTATTCAATAACTCAGTACTCAATGAACAAAAACTCTAAATGACTTTTTTTTTTAATGAGCCTAATGATTCTAAAATAGTTATTTCATATAATGGGCAAAATCTACCGATATTTATCTTTTACTATATTTTCCTTTTTACAAGGTCAAATTAAGTCAAGCATAGAGATAAATCGGGTGTTTTCTAGCGATGGGGGAAAAAAAATCAATTCATGCAAGTATCGGGATTCTTTGCTTCCGCAATACTTGTATTGGCAGATTGACTCAAAAATCGATTTCTTTGTAAAAAAAACAAACAAAAAAAATTTTTTTAATTACGCCACACATGTCAAAGTATTCTTTGTGGAAGGAAATTAATGGTACCATGCCTACAGAGGGCACTATAGTGTATTGGACCAACAGTCAATGTGCAAACAACTACGTGCTGTTCTGTTTGGCCACATTCGGGGTCCAGAATGTACTTTTAAAATGTTTCTTTATACCTGCCTGAGTTGAATAATCTAACCGCCAAGCATGCAACCTTGGATTTTTTTACCTGCCAAATGTTCACATCTACCCGACATTGGCTGGTGGCAAGGAGTAAATACTAGCCTGCCAAGCCAGACCCACATCAGAAAGATGTAGTGTCTGGCATTGCTCCATTGGCAGTGGGGGCGGGATAAACGGTTGTCTTTCAAGTTCCCTCTGCACACAATAGGATAGCGCTTACAACCAATCAGAGCAACGAAGAAGGTGACGTAGTCAGAGCGACGGACATTAGTCCATGGGGAAGTGTTCCGTATGGTGGATTGTGGAAGAATAGTGAAAGAAAATGTTAACTTCAAGTCTTGAAGAGTCGCGGCCAAAGCCGAGTCGAAAGACAGCCGTTCGCCAGCAGCAGCAGCCATTGTTTACCTCTAACACGGAACCGTCGCAACTCTGTCGTCATTAGGTAGACCGGCTTCCGATTCCGCCCCTCACGCTGTGATTGGCCTGACAGATTTTCTGTTTCCAGCAGCGCAAAACGATGACAAAAGGCTAGACGCCCTGTCTGCAAATTAAATTTGCGGCCGCTAGGGGCGTCTAGATTTCTAGGCTAAGTAAATACATTAAAGCCATACGTTGAACCACACAAAATATAAAAATTGCGGAATTGCAATATTTACAGAATCGCAACACATTGTATCAGCACGCAAAAGACGTAATATTGTATCGTGAGTTCCCTGCCAATTCCCGTCCTTATTTTCTAATGGCCACTCGTATAGAAGCGGGTCAGGGGAGACAACACATACTGTACACCTCAACGTGTGTTACCTTGCTCCAGTTGGCCCTCTTCAGCTGCACCTCAGGCTTGTACTCCTTCTTAGGCTGGAGGCCAAAGGGGAGCGGAGGAGGGGCCGTGGTGCCCCAGCCTCCCATCATGGGCGGTGGAGGAACGCCCATGCCCGGGGGTGGAGGAGGAATACCCATCCCGGGGAAGGGTGGAGGAGGTGGTGGACCCCCCATGCCCGGGAGCGGGGGTGGGGGTGGTGGCCCTCCCATGCCCGGTGGAAGAGGGGGTGGAGGTGGTGGTCCTCCCATGCCTGGTGGAAGAGGGGGTGGCGGTGGTGGACCTCCCATGCCTGGTGGAAGAGGGGGTGGCGGTGGTGGACCTCCCATGCTTGGTGGAAGAGGGGGTGGCGGTGGTGGACCTCCCATGCCTGGTGGAAGAGGGGGTGGCGGTGGTGGTCCTCCCATGCCTGGTGGAAGAGGGGGTGGCGGTGGTGGACCAACCATGCTTGGTGGAAGAGGGGGTGGCGGTGGTGGTCCCCCCATGCCTGGAGGAAGAGGTGGAGGAATGGGCATACCCGGAGGGCCCTGTGGGGGTAAAGGCATGCATGCATTGCCCGGCTGAGGAGGAGGGGCAGGCGCATGAACGGTAACTGTAACCACTTTGTTCTTGGCCTCTTCCAGGTCCTTGGACAGCTTCTCAATCTGCAGAGAGAAAGAGATAGACAGAGAGAGAGATAGACCGAGAGAGATATACAGAGAGCGAGAGACAGAGAGAGAGCAAGAGATAGACAGAGATACATAGAGCGAGAGATAGACAGAGGGTGAGAAACAGAGATAGAGGAGGGGATTTAGAGAGATACAGAGAGTGAGATAGACAGAGGGGAGAGATAGACAAAGAAAGTGAAATAGACAGAGATAGAGCAAGAGAAAGATACAGAGGGTGTGAGAGATAGACAGAGCGATAGACAGAGATAGAGCGAGAGAGAGACAGAGATGGAGAGTGAGAGACAGCAATAAACAGAGATATACAGAGCGAGAGATAGAGACAGATAGATAGCGAGAGAAACACAGACAGTGAGAGATAGAGCGAGATATAGAGAGAGATAGAGAGAGATATAGACAGAGAGGGAGAGAGACAGAGAGCGATAGACAGATACACAGTAAGATATAGACAGAGAGGGAAAGTGAGAGAGAGAGATGGTGACAGAATAGAGGGGATGATATGGTTTAATGGACAAGTATCTTACCTATTTCTTGGATATAAAAGCATTTTATCACACAATAATTATATGCATGTCATATGTATGTGTGTGTGCATTGGGCACACACTGCATTTGTGCCCTGTGCATTTGTGTATTTGATTAAATGTTTTCATTTCACTGAAAGTGCCTGTCTCACATGTCATGGCAACACACACACACACAGACACACACACATACATTCAACCATCAGAGGAGGAACGGCGTGTTGTTGAGCGGCACATGAGCCTGCCAAATGCTTCGGTCCTCAAAAGGCTGGCACTTTGAAAGAGGCGGCAGGCAGCAGAAGAAGAGCTGGACGGACCTTCACACGTTGGGACAGCGACAGACCTCTATGTGTGAAGAAATCTCTGGTGGGCAGCTTCTCAAAGTCACAAGATGAGAGAGGCTCTCTTTTTCTCTTTTAATGGCTTTGATGGAAGGAGAAGGGGAGGGCTTTTGGACAAGGTTGTGTGTGTGTGTGTGTGGGTGTGTGTGTCCATGTGCACAGAGAAGAGGCTCCTGCTGGCATCGGCCATGTTGGATCAATGTCCCATCGGTGTACAATCAGTATGCCAAACACACACAGTTTTAGACATATGGAACAAAGAGGATCCGACCGCACCGTTACGTGCAAAAAACAATCCAACCAGACTGTTCTGGGTCACTTGGGGTGTGTGTATGTGTATTCATATGTATGTATCTGTGTGTTTGAATACATGTGTGCGTACATGCGTGTATGTGTGTGTGCGTGTATATATGTGTGTATATGTGATTGTGTGCATATGTGATTGTGTGCGTGTGCGTGTGTGTGTGTGCAGTACGGTCCAGCTGGTGGGGCAGCAGGACTGACAGCTACGCGGCCCGTGTCTCCTAATCCATTACATGTCAGCCTACTCGCATAATGTCGTTACTTGCAGATCCCAGCCTTCTCTTCTCTCTCTCCTTCCCTCATTTCCTCCAACCCATAATTCAACTTGCCATTCTCAACGCTAGACTACATCATGATGGACATGGGGAAGGTAGTGGTGGGGATGGGGATGGGGGTTGTCTGCTGTGCACGCTGTTGATGCTTCACCATACTTTGTTTCCTTCCTGCCTTGGCTCATTTTGATTACGACAGTGTGTGTGTATGCATGCGTGCGTACGTGGGAACTTGAGTGCCATTCCGCTCCTCTGGCCCATCCTAGTATCTCTTTGTCCTAGAAGACAGCTCGCCTATTTAGCCGTATCATTTCCTATTTCTCCGTATCATTTCCAATTTGTCCTTCATCCCGCTTATTACTGTGATTGGAGTGTGCTCCTGTCACTTTTAACAGATACAAATGCTCAGACAATGAGACTGAAAATTGCGTGGTGTTATTCGATGAAAGCCTCTGGCTGGTGGTGACATGCTTTTAAGGAGAGGAACTAAGAAAAAAAAGAGGAAGTTCAATTGCTTTAAAACCGGATCTGACGTGACAGAGGAGATCACAAAGTTGTGACAGTTAGTGCAAAATGAAAATGATGTCTTTTTCCACAGGAGAAAAGGTGTGTGTAAAGAGGTACAATGAGAACTCCAAAATGAGAACAGCACTCTTTTTAGCGAGAGCAGCCATAAATGGATGAATTCCATCCAAGTGGAGCATTATTTTTATTGTGTGATTTGAGGATGGAGACACCGGGTCAAGAAAACATTGTTTGATGTGTGAAGGCAAAGGACGCTCCAAGAGGTGACCGGGTAAGCGTGTATCTGGGCGGTCCAGAGGACAACGGTACCCGTCAACAGTTCACTCATAATATGCCGTCATTACTAGGGGTGCAACAAGTACTCGTCAAGCAAAGCATAAGACTACAAAAATAGTAACGTCCTGACATCAAAACTGAAAGTGAAATGTATAGCAGCATTGCGCTGCTGTGGTGGTGTATTAAAAAATAATCACAAATCTCAATAGCAGCGTATGCAGTTTGAAAGTTTTTTTTTCAAGTTAGAAAGATATTGGATATTCAACAGCTATTCACGCTCTGAATTAGCGATGTGACATGATGAACTAAAGACGCGATCACTGCTATGAGTCCTGTGTGTCTTGCGGTGTATAGCTGCCCAGAAGACGGTTGGGCAGGACACAAACTATCGTTTGGTCAATATTTCTACACAATCGGTGAATTACAATAAACCCTGCCCTGCCCTATACCATAAACTTTTCAGCCCCCGACCCCCAAAATAACTGTGCCAGAAACTCGCGACCCCAATATCCCCGGAGGAGGTTGAAGCACGCAAACGTTCGCATGCACACGCACTGATAGGCCATAGGCTATTAAAAACGGGCATAACGAAAACACAAAATAACACCGTAACAACCATAATATAAATTTATATAGTAATTTAATTTACTAATAGTTATAGAACAGCTTGAGAAATAAACAGCAAAATACAGAAAAAGAAGGAATCAACAATTCAACCGTCTTTCAGGGGGATCCACTGCGATACAGATATTTATTTGGAGCCTTTAAACTCATAATTAGAGCAAGTTAAACTTGTCTAATGCGATGGGTGGGCACTATGCTTGGAGCACAACAAGTCCATTCTGGGTTTAATTGTGGAGACGGCCACTCGGAGATCATCCTCCACGTTCAGTCGCGATCTGTACTTATTTTTAATGTACGTCAGTGCAGAGAAAGTCTTTTCGCATAGGTAGGTAGATCCAAACGGCATCAGTACATCCATTGCGGCCTTGGATAGCTGTGGGTATTCCCTCTCAACTGAAATCCAGAACTCAGCCAGCGTCTTGGAATGAAACGCTGTCTTTAAGGTTCGATCGCTTGACAGTTCAACCAGCGCGTCCTCCAGGTCGAAGGACAGGCGTTGTGTGCTCGTTACAGTGAACGGTGTTCATATCCAGTCATATTCCTCCGGAGCCGAAATACTTGTTGAAGCGTTCCAGGAGGGCTTGTAGGTGGGTAGTGATAGACGTCTTCACTTGTGGTAACACTCAGTTCATTTTCCTGCAGGAATTCGTCCAGTTCAGGAAACATATCGATCCTACACATCTCAACTCGCGCAGTCCAACGTTCGACTTTCCTCGTGAATGCGCGGATTTTGTCATTCAGCGACAGGATGCTAAGTGTTTTCACCTTGCAATGACATATTAAGTCCATTCAGTTTATCAAATATGCAAGACAAATACGCTAGCCTTGTTAACCAGTCAGGGTCAGTCAGGTGGTCAGCGAGCTGGGACCCATTCTCCATAAGGAATAAGCACACCTTATCCAGCAGCTCATACAGGCGGGTGAGAACATTTCCTCGCGAAAGCCACCTCACCTCAGTGTGGAACAGCAGGCCCTCATGCTCCGAGCCCAGTTCGTTGCAGAGAGTGGCAAACAGCCTGGTGTTGAGTGGATGCGATTTTATGTAGTTTACGATTTTTATCGCAGTGTCGAGAACACTTTTAAGCTCTGGGTTGAGTGTTTTGCTTGCGAGAGCTTCTCTGTGTATAATACAGTGCATGAACTTTACGTCAGGCATGTAAGATTCTTGCTTTCATTCCTTTATTTTTGCCCAGCATCGCCCCAACACCGTCTGTACAAACACCGATGCACCCGTCCCAAGACAATCCCTCTTCTTTTAATTTCTCGTCAAGTTTCGTGAAAATGTCCTCGCCTGTGCACGTTCCATCCAGCGCAGTGCAAATAAGCATGTCCTCCTCAAGTTTTCCGTCAAAACTGTATCTGACGAATACAAGGAGCTGGGCATTGCTTGATATATCTGTCGATTCATCTAATTGCAAAGCATATTTCCCCTTCTTCAATCAGCTGACACTTCATGTCCTGGGCTAAGTCGGTGATGCGCCGGGCAATGGTGCCGTTAGACAGCGGCACTGATTCAAGCTCACGGGCCAGTTTATCTCCATGCATAGCCCGACTTATAGCTATAGCAGTGGGTTTTATAAGGGTTTCCCCGATTCTGTGTGGCTTTTTTACCTGTGCAATTAAGAATGCCACCTCATATGATGCCTTTTGAGCTTTGCCAGGGATTGTTGTTTGTTTAGCTAGGACCTTCTTTTGGCCTTGCAACTCGCGCTCTTTTCGGCAGAAAAAGTCAACGGGTTTCGCGGTGAGGGAGGAGTGCTTGGTGTTCAAGTGTTGTAGCATTTTTACGGGCTTTAGGCTTTCATGTGCAAGCACCTCAGTGCACACAACACATTGTGGATGTTGTACTTCGTTGACAATGAGGCATGTGAATCCATACTGGATATATTCCTGTCGATACTTGCGACACTTGAATTTTAATTTAAATTTTGTTAAATTGTATTTCAAACATTCTGGAAATCAGCTTGCGACCCCCTATCGGTGAATCGCAACCCCCGACCCCCACTTTGGGAACCTATGCCCTATACAATAGCCTAACTAAAATGCAATTCAACTGGATATGTCATGTTTTATACATCATGTTTAGAAGTGTACCCCCGCTAGCTCTACAACATTAAAAAGCAGATAAACACTTCATGGCCAGTGGAGCTCCGGTGTGGGTGTAACGCACATAGACTGTATAAAAAATACAGATTAAGTATATGTATAATGTATAAATGTATAAATTAGTGGAAACTTGGAGATTTGGACCTTGTATTTCGATTATAATTTTGGGGTATGTTTTGCATCCCTAGTAATTACCTTGTTAGATTTAAAGCAACGTCTAAGGCAGTTGTTTTCAAAGTGCTGGTATTCACAAATTGTTCAATAGCCATTCAGAACACTGGAGTGAAATTCAATTGCAGAAATTCAATTTTTCTTTTCCTACACTTTTCATGCTTTTAAAAATGGAAGCTTGTCACAAACAAAGTGAACACTTTTATGACCGTGTTTTGTATTGTTTGAATAAGGGAAAATTAATGAAGTGTACAAGAAATATCACTAAACCGTCTGTGCGTGTGCATGCATACCTGCTAGAGCAGAAAATTGTATTACAGAAACAGAAGACGGGGGCGCGGGGGGGGATCCTTAAATTTATGGCATTGTTCCGTGTTTGTGTGTGTGTGTGTGTGTGTGCATTTTTACGTGTGTGCATACCTGCTGCTGCAGTGTGCCTAGTTTGTGTTGCAGTCCCTGGTTCTCCTTGTCCTTCTCCTGCTTGGAGGAGGACAGCAGCTCCTTCTCGTGGCTCAGCTCATGCAGACGCACCTCGTAGTCTGCCTCCAATTTCTTCAGCTCCACCTGCAGCTCGTGGCGCGATGTCAACTCGGCATCCAGCTATACACGCGCACACATACACAGGATTAATAAGTTAGAGACTCATTTAAAATGCATTTTCTGCCAACAGTTATAACGTCATAGATGTATCTGTTCGGTTATGGATGGTTACTACTTGTCAACTGTCCAGAAACACACCGATGAGTAGAAATGCACAAGCACCTGTTCATACACTGGCAAACACACGCTAAAAAAAATGTTGTATACATGTATACTATACGATGAATTCTGTGACATTTGCGTGTTACACAACAGAATTACAAACATGGTAAGGGTAAGGTTGAAGAAATGAAAGGTAGTGTTAAATTGGAAAAATCATTTAAACCATGTGGGTAAAATGCACTGATGGGGACCAGCAGTAGGGAGAGAAACTTTGGTGCTTGTGATGTCAGCGGTGTGCTGTGGGGGGGGGGGGGATAGGTCAAGTCATTCATAAATCATTCATTCTGAGAAATGATTATTTGGAAGAGTTGGCCAATAGCGTGACAGCCTGCGCCCGAATGCTTAATGAGTCCGAGCTGTGCCACAACCACCTCCAGGACATGTTGATGTGCGTGTGTGTGTGTGTGCGTGCGTGCGTACATATTTTCCACCATTCCCCACAGTTCAAAACCTTTCGATTTCTTTGTATAATTTACACTGCTGCCCGGCCGCAAGGACGCCACACTGCAGTCAAATCAGCTCTTTTTCCACCAAGCTTTTAAGGGCAATTTTCAAAATGGAGAAGCACGCAATTGAGACCTGATCTTAATGTTCCTCCCCGACATAAACATGGGAGGATTTATTTTTAAGGATACTTGACAAGCTTTCGTTTTTGTCCATTTAGGCAAATAAGTTCCAGCAAACAAACACAGCACACGCACACACGTGCACGCACACAAACATAGCTGTTTAATTTGCTGACAGCAGATTCTTCTTTCCTTTTGGCGTCGCCTTCCTGACAGCCTCATCTCTAATCCCTGCCAAAATGAGACTAGCTGCAATTATGCCATCAAACACCATGACCAGTATGGTTGTCGGGGTGTGTGTGGTCCGGTGCCACATCCATACAGTCCACGCATCTAGTGTGCATTTGTGTGAGAGCAAAAGCAAATGTGATTGTGTGTGCACACGCATGGTCCACGGCGTGTGTTTTTGTGTATGTATGTCAGAGAGAGTGCGACAGCTTAAGACTGAGCCGAGTCTCATCTCGCTCGTCACAATTATCCTGTCACTCCTATAATAGGACAGAAACACCAGGGTTGCAGCCCCCCCCCCCCCCCCCCCCCCAGCAATCAAGGCATTTACCCCCTCCATGGATGCGTGTGTGCCGGTGTGCGCATCCACCCACAGCCCAGGCGTGAGCGTTTCTCCTGTTGGGTCGCTGTCACAAACGTGCACATGCATGTGTGTACTCAATTATCTTCTCTGTTCCCCCCTGCCAGCCCCTCCCTCCCTTCTACTTATTTGCAACTGCTCGTCAACCAGAGACCGGAGGGGGTTGGATCTGATTAAGGTCCCGTTGTGTCCGCCTGCGTCGAGAGACATGAATGCATGTAGATATGTATAGATGCATGTACGTACATATGTACGTACGTACGTATGTATTTCCATTGCAAATGAAGGACTACATTGGCACCGCTTGTTACATTGTGCAGAAGTAGTATAGATGCATGCAAGTGTGTGTGTGTGTTCACCTTCTTCTCCAACTCCGTGGCCTTGGCCTCGCTGGTCTCCACCTTGGTCTGGTCCACCATGTTGTCTGACAGGTGGAGGGGGGAGGGGGAAAGGGAGAAAAAAAGAGAAAAGTGAGATGAGATGGATTTTTAGACAACACACCTGCTCATGTCTGGCTGTGAAGACGTCACGTCCTTCAGTCGCCACAGCCAGCCAGCCAGCCAGAGAGAGAGACACACACACACACACACACACACACACACACACACACACACACACACACACACACACACACACACACACACACACACACACACACACACACACACACACACACACACACACACACACACACACACACACACACACACGGATTGCTGAATGGCACATGATGAACGTCCGAAAGGACTAATACATATACATCTATCTACACACACCTTCTTTTGTTTTCCCTCAGTACAAGACAGAGGGAGATCACACTGAGCTCCAACTCAGATTTCCAACTCATGCCAATAGATTGACTCTAGACCTCTAGACTAGCTTCCCATCGCAACAAAATAAATAAATAAAGATAAAGATTGGTTAGATAAACAACAACAACACAAAACTGTATGGTTGGAGAGGGGGTTCGGGTCCATGCCATCACTTGGTTGGCTGAGGATGGGGCACAGTGCGGGACGAGCCAATTGTAGAACTTCTTGGTATTCTTCCTGTGTAATTGCAGGAGTCCACAGGTGGCTGGGGGCCTCGGGGCAGAGTGTGTACGTGCAGTGAATAGGACAGCTTGGCGCATAGATAAAGGCTGCCGGGTAATTGGACCAAAAAGACAGTGATGCCCAATGCCAAAGAGCAGAACAGGATTAAAGTTTAACCAAAAGACAGAAGAAAAGGGAAACGTGTGAGAAATGACAAGCATATAAACTTGAAAACTCGTGGCAAAAAAAGAAAAAAGGAAAAATGTTCCCAGGCTAAACATAATAATGAAGATGCATTCGCAATTAACGTAGGGGGTTTTATGAAAACTCCACCACTTTGCGTCACATGTGCATATGTTGAGTGAGTGGTGGACGGCGAGGAGACGATCGACAAGCAGATGAGGAGGAAGATGATGAGGAAGATAAACCATGAAGTGTGTGTAACTTGTAGTGCGTGCAGGAGGAGTTTGTGGGCCGCATTGTTGCGGCGCGGACTTGAAAGCAGCTTGGGCCAAGGTTGGCATGGCTTCTGTCATGCTGGTGGACTATTAAATGGGACACGCTCAATGGCAGACTACTATTGGAAGGGGAGGTGGTGTGTGTGTGTGCATGGAGGGAGGCCTGGGGCGGGGGGGGGGCTGTGAATGAAAAATGTTAAGAGTTCAAAGAAAAACACAAAATAATGTGCATGCGGGGCACAATTTGGCTGCTTTCCACTGATAATAACTCCGGCAGCGCTAAAGGAGGCCATTCTTGCTCGTATGAGAAGTATTGAACTCCTGAGACACGTCCTGTCCTCTCTGCTCTGGTTTCCTTCGTAGAGTGGGGTGGTCGCTTTTATAACACACAAGTCAAGTCTACTTGTCCATTCAACTGCACTGCCCACCTGACAGCTGGCAGACATTCCTCTCGGGTGTAACATGTTGCTGGTCTGGTCTTTAAATGGCACTTTGATTTTTTATATATTATTATATTTCACACACATTTTGAGGTAGCAACTTTATTGGACATTAAATACTTGACGCCAATGGGGGGAGTAAAAAAAAAAGTATGGATAGATAGAGAGCATAGAAAAAAAAGGTCACAGGAATAATCAGAGATATTATAGATCCTTGCCGCTCCACAGGCAGAATTTTACATATGTATTATGTTTTTCTCTTACTCCGTGTAGAAAGACGACCACACACACTGCGAACGTGTCAAGAGGTTTTATTCCCGCTCACGTGACGGATGAAGACCTAGGTTCCCGAGAATGGCTTTGCCTACTTGTGGTGTTTAGGACACAAATTCGACCTGACCATATCTACCAGTCAGGCATTAGTAAGCCAGTTAAAGGAATACGCCGACTTTTTGGAAAACAAACTGTATCTCTACTTCCACATATCATATAAACCAGAAGCACTTTTCTCTTCTTCTTAATCCACCACTCCAGCTTCTTCAAAGTAAAGATATGTTAACAATTTCACTTGTTTATTTGTGAACAGTGAGAACACAAAAAACAGCATCTTGAGCCCTGAAAGGCAACATATATATTTTTTTAAAGTCACATTTTTCTAAGTAGGTCTACATAATAAGTCGTATAACAAAATGGAGGAATTCATTAATTCATTGGTGAAACAGCACAATTCCTTACATGGCTGATGGGTCTCATTTGGAGTCATTAGGGTTCTGTGGGATTCGAGAGAACATCGGAACGGCCAATGGGCGTGTCGATTGTCAGTGATGCTCATAGACTGTATGCGGGGGCTAAATTTCTATGGATCTGTAATATCTATATAGGCCTATCGGTCAGTCTTTATAGATCCTTCATTGAGTACAGCCATTGCTGAACTGAACAAATAAAAGCACACAAAACGGATATATAATCAGCAAGTAGAATGGAAGATGGATGTGGATGAGTTGTACGCAAACCAAATTATCTCACACAGATGCATTGTTATTGTGTCCGTCTATTTATTATTTGCCATTCATGCACCGAGTGCATCACACTGTGTGTCTACTCGCGACACTTGCGCAAGACGCATTCACTCCTTCGATCTAACCCACAGAACGCGCATCCAACCCCCACAAAACTTTTGGGCAGTACAGCGCAAAATAGTCTTAGAAAAAGTGGTTGCTAAGCAGAAACCTGACTGCATTTCAGTCTGGTTTCCGTCGGTTGCATTCAACAGACACCACTCTTTTCAGAGTCTCAAATGATGAGGGATGCAGTACAATGTTCTGTGTTGGTATAATTAGATCTCAGTGCTGCTTTCGATACTGTGGACCACCATATATTGATTGAGAGGCTCAGATGGGTATGTCTGGATCGGCTTTCGATTGTTTTTTCTCGTACCTGTCAGACAGGATTTTCTTGGTTACGGTTCATAATTATGCTCCATCAACTGAATCTCTGTTTTGAGGTGATCCCCAGGGTTTTGTCCTGGGCTCGATGCCGTTTGCATTGTACTTGCTTCCTCTCGGGCAGATAATAAGAGGTATTTCCTTCCATTGTTAAGCGGACGATATTAAATTATACATTTCATTTAAGCCTCAAAATGTCTCAAAACTGTCTGTTCTTCTAAATTGCATTAAGTCTAAAAGATTGAATGGCAGATCATTTTCTTCAGCTAAATACTAATAAAACAGAAGTTCTTATGCCCCAGATGGTTATGGAAAGTCTTGTCTCTGTACCCTCTTCCGTTAAGCCTACCCTTCGTAATCTTGGCGTTTCTATAGGCCAAGCTTCAGCCCATTGCTCCCATTTCTACCAGCTCAGAAACATTGCTAAACGCAGACACATTGTGTCTACAGCTGAGATGGAGATGATTATTCATGCGTTTATTTCCTCCTGTCTTGATTACTGTAATTCCCTTTTCGCCTGTCTTGGCAAGACATCCCCGAACCGCTTACATGTGGTCCAAAATGCTTCTGCAAAGCTCCTGACCAAGTCCCTCAAAAGGTCTCATGTAACAACAATCCTGATGTCTTTACACTGGCTTCCCATCAATTTCAGAATCCAGTTCAAGATTTTTGTAATCACGTTCACAGCCAGAGGTCAGGCACCTGCCTACATTAAAGAGCGACTGCAGCCATATAATACCAGTAGGCACTTAAGGTCCTCTGATCAGGGTTTGCTGGTTGTTCCTCGCTCGGGACTAAAGACAAAATGAGACAGTGCTTTTGAGGTTGTAGCTCCTAAACTTTAGACCTCTCTCCCATTGCTCTTAAAATTTGTGGACACTTTCAAAACACAGCTCAAGACATCTGTTTAGACTTGCTTTTGTTGTTGTAATTTATTTGCTTTTTGTTTTTGTGAAGCGATTTGTGCCGTCTGCTCTTAAAAGGTAGCCTGGCAAGCCAGACCCACATCAGAAGATGTAAGGTCTGGCACTGCTCCATTGGCAGTGTGGGCGGGATAAACGGTTGTCTTTCAAGTTCCCTCTGCACGCAATAGGATAGCGCTACAACCAATCAGAGCAACGAAGAAGGTGACGTAGTCAGAGCGACGGCTCTGACTACGTAATTAATCAAAACTCAGAATACATATTTCTTTTCGAGGAAAGACTTCAGTGCCGTTCTTTGTTCTTTTCTCAAAGAAAATGTTAACTTCAAGTCTTGAAGAGTCGCGGCCAAAGCCGAGTGGAAAGACAGCTGTTCGCCAGCAGCAGCAGCCATTGTTTACCTCAAACACGGAACCGTCGCAACTCTGTCGTCATGGTAGCCCGGCTTCCGACTCCGCCTCTCACACTGTGATTGGCCTGACAGATTTTCTGTTTCCAGCACAGAAAGCTGACGGAGAAGTGCTAGACCCCCCTGGCTGCAAAATAAATTTGCTGCCGCTAGGGGCGTCTAGATTTCTAGGCTACTTAAAAGGTGCTATATAAATAAATGTATTGTATTGTAATGTATTATTATTATTATTATTATTATTATTATTATTATTATTATCACCAATGTAGCCTTCCATCGATGCACTGCGAGTAGCGCAGTTCCGGTTTCTACAGTCCGATAATTGCCTCTCCCCTCCTATGCTTGACACTTGTCCGTGCATAGGAGGTAGACCTACATGGATGCATGTGATGCGCTCGGTGTGCGCGCGTGTGTGTTTATGTATGTGTGAGATGGGCCTAATTTGATTAGCATACAACTTCATCCACATCCATCCTTCTTCGACATCTACAAATGCCTATCCTTTTTGTGTTCTTTTCTAAAATAATATATTTGATATTTGTTCAGCAAATCTGTTCAGCAAAGGCTGTACTCAATGATCGTTCCACAATTAGGAAAAGGATCTATAAAGAACGACCGAAGGCCTGCCAAGTCCTCAGACCACCAGCAAGACTATGGATTGTAATTGGAAGATAGATCAATGAGAGCAGAACATTACATAGGTAGGCTGATATCAGACAGAAATTATCAACTCATTACTCTCCATTTCCATATTCAGTCTGACATTGCCTCCACTCTAACCGATTTCCGTGGGGGAGGGGGATTCGATGTTCCCTAACCAATCATTAGAGACCAACGTATCCGCCTGAATCTCACGTCATTTTAAGTGTACACTGATGTGTATCCATGCTAAGATACTGGTTTTGCCGGGATTTTAAGAGTGGAGTGGAGCGAAGTAAAAACAAACTGCAATGTTGGGCGATAGTAAGAAGACGTGCCTCAACATACCTCGATTTAGAACAGCCTCGATAGCAGTTTCATGTCAAAATACCAGACCAGAAGTAGTCAACTCTCCCAACTTGGTGGAGTGGGCTGATTCAAAGATCTGGCCCCAGGCAATTACATAGGCCTACCATGTTAAAAATATCAAATATACTTACATATAATTACGATTTTTATTTCCACCAAGTTTAGTAGTCTACAATGCCATATACTAATAATAATGCCAACAATGGCCTAATTATATGACGAATAATAATGAATCGAGCAGCTGAGAACTCTACTCTAAGCGTATGGCGATTTGTGTCCTGACACAACACACTCACTTATTGTATTTAGTTTTACATTAAAGCCTATTGTGAAATTGATTGATTTGTTTAAGAGATATTTAATATATTTGGTTTGTTTCAGACAGACGGCACACACACAATTATATCCATGAATATGAATTCATTTTGACAATCAATATTCCCCCTTTTTTGCTTCCTAATCTCAATAGGTCATTGAGAGCTGGTTTATTTCAGATTAGTCTTGTTTTAAAGAATACACATTTGACAATGTTTTATACATATTTCCCCAAGTGTCACAGGATATCCTTGATATTAGGAGACATAACCATAGAAATAAAGCCCCCGCACACAGCCTATGAACCTCACTGACACTTGACACGCCCACAGACCGTTTGATACACAATATGGGTTGATCCAGACCAGATGACTTCTATGATCCAGAGGTTTTCACCATACTGTCCCAGGGGGCTTCCCTATGTTCTCTTGAATATCACAGACCCTAAAAGAGACCCACTTCAGCCACGTAAGAAAATAGTGCCATTTCACCATAATGAATTAATCCATTAATGGATTACCGAAAACCATCAATTATCAATTCATCCGTATTTGAAATACATTTAGAGTTTATCTTTCATCTTTGTGCGACTCATCTTTGTGCGACTCATCACTGTGTGACGTCACAAGCTTTGGAGAGGCTGGAATGTTTTATTTTATCCTCAATCTCATCTGCTTCCATTGACCTCTGCTAACTCGGTCCAAGGCTAATTGAATCGAGCACAAAAAAAAAAAAAATGGTACGGTGCTTCTCATTTGACTATGGGTAAGCGGAAAATAATCTTGTTTCCCGAAAAGTCTGAGTAGTCTTTTAAGCATGAGTTAAAGATGGACTAAAGGAGTACCAGCTGCATAAGTATGGTTACTGGGATTGTGGACATGGCATAATTCTTAAATATCTTGATTTCTCTAAAGTTAATTAGTTTCTTTTATTTGTTTTTTTACATTGTTAGTTCACTTATGCTGATATGAACATCGCCCTCTGTCTCTACCCTGTGGCGCAACTGGGGCACTACACTTGTTGGACCACAGAAACTCTATAGAGGGGTGAACATGTTTTTGTGTTATTTTCGGCAAACTCAAGGACCCTATTTTCACCCCCCCCCCCCGCGCCGCAGGCTCGCCTCAAGCTCACCTATCAAACCCTCGATGTCCAGGCGGAGGATGCGGCACTTGAAGTCCGGGTCGGCTCCGTTCTTGTGAAGCACGACCTGAGCGATGCACTCGTCCATCAGCTTGTAGTACTGGGGCCTGGAGATGGAGCGCAGCAACATGAAGGAGGACGGTAAACAAACCCATCCCTGCCACAAATGTAATCAGTGGCAACATAGCACCTGGGTCTTTGTGAGGACTTGTATGGCGATCCACTGTCATGTTGTCCACAAATGCCGTACTGACAGATGCACATCGATCCCAAAAGACCAAAGTGCTATATTGATATTGTTGACATTTGTGGTAGGCGTGTGTACTTAAATGCTCTTAGGCAGAATTGGTACAAGGAAGTCATTTTGACAAATTTTTTCGACGTTTTAGTAAAGCCAGTAGAGCTGGTTATGATGGTTCGATCACCCAGACCAGTACTGTCCTTTAATCACAGTTACAGTCTCTAGTAGCCACATAATATGCCATCCCCCACCTAACCGTAGCACCCAGACCAGATTCATATAGTCCTTTAAGGGCTGTATAAATCAAAATGACTTGACTCTGAACCTCGATTATGAAAGAAAATCCAGCAAAACTTAAATAGTTGATGAAAAAAAAGCACAGATGGAGAGAATAGAAGAGAACGTACAAAGAAGGGGAGTGGAAAAGTACAAAAACAGAGAGGGAGGGGGAGGGATGGAGCGATATGAAAGAAGGACAGATATAAGGTGTCACTCTTCGCAGTGTACATATTGAGTCGATGTACACGGGGGGCAAGTGGTTCCTGGTTTCTTTTGGCGCAGAATACGTGTCGTTGTGTGTGAGGCGACGTGATGCCGTGGGAACGACAGAAATGTGGTGCGGCGGATCAGACAAGTGTGTGTGTGCCACTCACAGCTTTGTGCATGTTTGTGGCCCGTGCGAACAGAGAGTTGGTGCGTGACAGTTTGTGTTGCTTGTCTCAAAGATTGATTGTGTGTAAGTGCATGGATGTGTGCGTGTGTGTGGCGTTGCGTGTCCGATGAAGGCCCATAGACGCTCAATTTTTATTCTTTTAGTGTGATTCACTGACCCTGTTTGAAGCTCCTGGAGCCACAAACACAACGCCTAATTTATTCTCTCTCTCTCTCTCTCTCCCTCTCTCTCTCCCCTCCTCCCTCCCCCCCCCCCCTTTTTCAGAACTCTAGGTTTATCCATGGAGCGAGAGTGCCATCTACTGCACTTTCGAGGAACAACACCCACATCTGACTACGGCCTGAATCCACATTTAAACCTTGGTCTCGCAACAATGTCCAGTTGGTTATTTAAGTAAAGTTTCAATGCAAAGCGAGTCACATAAAACACTGCTGCTTTTCTAAGATATGACAATGATAATGTGAATATAATGTAAATCTAGTGCACATGTGTGTGCCTTTGTGTGCATGTGTGCGTACAGCTTAGCAAGTCACTCTAGTGCATGTGTGTGTGTGTGAGTAAAGCTTAGCAAGTCACTAGTGCGTGTGTGTGCGTTAAGCTTAGCAAGTCACTCTAGTGCGTGTGTGTGTGCATGTGTGCGTAAAGCTTAGCAAGTCACTTTTCACCATATGTTCCCACCAGCCGCAGCAACAGCAAAAGTCCAATCTAGACTTCTAACTTTATTCCCTACTGCCCTTCCTCACGTCCATCCCTCCATCTTTCAATCCATCCATCTACAATCCCCCACCCTCCCCCAGCAGACCCTGTGTTCAACAGCAGCCACAATTTCCCGCCTGTCTGATACCATCAAGGCAACATGGGGCTGTTGACGGGTTTCTGTGTGTGTGTGTGTGTGTGTCAGCAGGACTGCCTGTGTGTTATTGCTTCCCTTGCCCAAGTTGAAACCGTTTCTTCACTCCTGTTTCTGCATTCTTCCGACAGTGTTTTGTGTGTGTGTGAGTGCACGAGACTAAAAGCGAGTGTGTGAGCAGAAGACTCCAGAAGACTATGTGCGTGTGCGCATGACTCCAAGCTAGTGTGTGTGTGTGTGTGTGTGTGTACGAGTCTAAGCGAGTGGGTGTATGTGTGTCTGTACGACTAAGCGGATGTGCGCGCGTGCGTGTGTGTGTGTGTGTGTCTGTGAGCGCTGCGTCTGGCGTACTTATGCAACACCATCCTCTGGGGCTCTTGACTTGTCCCCTCTATTATTCCTCCCCCGTCTTGTCTTTCACTCATTGGCTCTCCTCTCACCTCCTCCACCCCTCCCCCGGGGCCCCAGGGAGGAACATTAGCATATTTCTGGTGATAAGCGGGTGAAGGTGCTCATTTCTATTAAAATGAAATTGGACTTCTTTTTGCATGTATTAATTTCACAGCATTGAACTGGCGTGCTGGAAAAACAAATGCAGGGAGGGAAAAAGGTAGGGGAGAGAGAAGGGGAAGGGGGGTGGGGGGAGAGCCAGACATCTGGCAACGGAGGTGAAATTAATAGAGGGGAAATGTTTTGACTTCTTAATCCAATCAGTCAGAGAAAAGTGTTTTTGGGAACGACTCGGTGGGGGAGATTTAGAGAAAGTGAATGTGACAGCAATACAAGGACTGGCACAGAAAATCTTCAGAAAAGTGTGTGTGTGTATGCACACTACCTGGCCATGTAATCATTGCGGACCAGCAGCAGGTGCTGAAGGAGAGACAGGAAGTGACCTTCGGCCTTGGAGTCCTTCACCGTGTTGAAGAGGATCTCGAACACCTCCCTCACGTCAGTACATCACCAGACCGTTAAGGGCCGACAGCAACCACTAGCTCATCCCCTCACATTGTGCAAAAACATGACATCGCCTATTGCAGCTAAATTGTAGCCATTAGAGAAACTAACAGTCTATTAGCAAGACAAAAGAGAGTGAGAGCGAGAGACAGAGACTGAGAGAGAGAGACAGAGAAACAGAGAGACAGCGACAGACAGAGAGAAAGGGAATAACTAACAGTTTATTTGTAAAAGACACCTTGGCATTCTTATGCCCCCTGGTGTTGAAGATTACAGCAAGCATCCAATAGTAATAATACTCCATTATATATTTGGAGAAACACACAATATCATGTTTTGTTTCACTTTAGATTATCTTTTTAGGTTCATGGACCTCTGTTGTTACAACTGATAACAAACGCAGTCTGTATTTCTATGGAAGAGTTATTGCACTGCAAAAAAAAACCCTCTCGTCACTCATCATTCTGTACACCCTTGTGACATCTAGTGTCGAAATGTACAACTACCAGCCACTATAAGTAATAATAATAATAATAATAATAATAATAATAATAATAATAATAGATACAACAGATAGTAACATAATGCCCACATATATTATATACCTCAATTTGGTGGATGCCTTGATCGTCCACATGTCTTACATGCTTGCATACATTCTTAGCATAGGTGGGAATTGAACCCCTAACCCTGGCTATGGTAATCGTCCTGTCTAGGGCTCAACTGGTATGCTGACATCGTGGTACATCCTCCAACTATGTCCATTTAAAATGTGTGCTGAAACTTTTGAGGCAGTGAAATCTATACTGAAGCAAAAAAAAAAACGTCCAAGTCGGTGTATAGGCTCAAATGAGCTACTGTGATCTTATCTATATATATAGCCCACAGTAGATGGAAGTTACACTGAGGGGATAAATAAAAACTGCCATGTCAAGTAGTTATACAACCGAGAGAGAGAGAGAGAGAGAGAGAGAGAGAGAGAGAGAGAGAGAGAGAGAGAGAGAGAGAGAGACCGAGACAGAGAGACAGAGAAACAGACAGACAGCGAGAGACAGAATGGGAGAGAGAATGGGAGAGTGAGAGAGAGACGCCAGGTGGAAGGATATTCCATCTCGAAGCGGATGTCGTCAAGGCGAGCTTTGAGCTCGTCAGAATCGTCCTCTGCCTGTTCGTCAAACACACTCAGCTGCACCCGCAGCTCCTCGTTCTCTATGGTCCTGACATCCTAGAGAGAGGAGGGGGGGGGGGGTTGTGGAGCAGGAGGAGAAGGAGAAGAAGAGGGAAAGGGGTTTCTGTCAGCTATGTTGAGTTTGGACAGGTGGGGAAAGTTTGGAGTGGTGTTGGGCATGTGTGCTCACGTTTGTGTGTGATGTGTCTAGGGCTGGGCCAGTTATTTCATAATCGTGCGATTGACGGTCATCGGCGGTCATTGACAAACACAAAAAATCCTTCATAATCGCCATTTGTTATTGTTTTTCTAAAATGGATACTTTTTCATAATGTTGCCAAAGTAATCTACCTTTCCTATAGCCTAAATATGCATAAATAATTTAATGTATGCTTACACACCAAACGATCCCTCTAAAACAACGCTGACAATACTTTGCGCGCTGCATCTGCACTGTCTTTGAAGTTTACCTTGCTCCTCCACTACTACTACTAATAATATATTAGTATTACTGTTGTAATTACATTAATATAGGCAAATAACATTGCTTAATATAGTTTTCTCAATGAAGATTTCACGTGGTTTGACTAAACCGAAGTTACAGATCTCTGATTGATAGAATGAAATCATCTCATCCAGTGAATGCATGTGACTTGTACCCGGCACAACATGGGCATCTGTGCACTGAGCTGTGCATCTGAACAGGTTTTGAGCACCGCGGGAAACAGTCACACTAGTGATCAACCGATATATCGGTCGGCCGATATTATCGGCCGATATTCACATTTTTTACGTGTATCGGTCGATACGCGGCTGATTTTCGGCGATATTTTTTTCGAAATCATTTACAAACAGGCGTCCACACAGGCAGCTCCGTGTTGCTAGAGACGCTGCAGTTCAGCGTCTCCATGCATTGCCCCTCCCCCACTAGAAGAGTGCTGGAAGCCTGCTCTTCAAGACAACGGTAAGTGTTAAACTTTGTGTGTGTGGGGGGGGAAAATGGAAACACGAATGCCAAATGCATGCTCTATATGTGCTTTGCTTGCAACTATAGCTAAGCAAGTTTGTGGGTCCAAATGGAAAACGGGAATGCGAATGCCTCGTCTATAAAACGGCTTGCCATTGTGGCTATATGTATTCATACGGTAGCTGTTACGAACACTGGTCATAGGATTAAGTAATGCCGACGTTGTTCCGTGGTGTTTGTGTGAGTTTTATTTAGCGACCACCTGGCTGAGGTTTGGACGCGTGTGGTGTGTGTGCTGGACCCGAGTGCTGCACGGGTCCATTTTTTTGAGACCCGCCGCCTGCAAAGTTCAGCACTAGATCCGACCCGTGATAATATCAAAATTAAATCCAGCAGCGCACGCCCGGACCTGTTAATATTTGGCCCTGACCAGATCATGTACCAGACATAAGTGCACCGTGTAGGCCTTACTTGTGTTTAGAGCAGTTTGCTGACGTTATCAATCTAGTTCAATGGTGGTTGAGTTTTTCAGTCAGCGTCAGCTACCCAAACAGAAGTTTGTGTGTGTGTGCGTCTCACTCATTGGGACACACACGCATCACAGCGATATATGAGAGTGCTGCGCCACCTGAATGAGAGCTTTTAAAACTTGAGAAATGTTTTATACTTGGTTGAATATTTATTCCTTTTAACGTTGATGCAGTTTAGAACAGAAACTTGAACAATGTGTTGCTTAATGCGCATCTGACATGTTATTTTCCTCTGCTGATTTATGTTCTGGGGTTGCCATTCTAGCTGCTTCTTTTATATTTTCGTTTAGAGTCTTAGACCTACTAGTGTGTAGACTTTGCATTTTAGCTTAAGACATGCTCATTTTATTTTATGCAGAAATGATATCTACAAATTGAAACTATGGCAGTCTTAAATTACAAATCAAGCTATTTATTTCAATGGCTATTTTTCACTTTTGTTTTCTTAAATTATTATGTGTTGACAAAGGACATTTTGTGATGACCTGATTATATCTGGCTTATAATATGTCAGCAGGCAATGCATAATCAAGTGTGTGTTGTAGATGTTGAAGGAAGCCTTTTGCCCTTGCACAGTTAATCATATGCACCCATCCATATGATGCATTTCACACATAATTTGGGTGATATGAATCTAAGATGATTGCACAACAAGATTGACACTGATCTATTTTTGTGTTTATTCTTTTAAAGAAATGTCAGAGCGGAAAAAAAATCCAGTGTGGCAGCATTTCACCGAGCCTACTCCTGGAAAGGCTTGCTGCAACATCTGTTTGTTGTCATCAGTTGTTTTTTGTTCTGTATTGCTGTTTACATTTTCCTGATATTCCTTAGATATTCTTGTTGCTACTGTGTGCAATAGTGTCATTATTTTATTTATGCTTAAATATTTATTTTCAGAATTTATTTTCAGTATTTTCAGCACTGAACTCTTTCTTACTTGTTCTACCTCACCTGTTTTTAATATTGAAGTTCAATAAATGTTCCTTTTTCAACTTGAGACTTGTAACATTTGTTATCATCAGTGTAATTTTTATGATGTAAATTGAGGGAGAAAAAGCAGTATCGGCTCAAGAAAATCGGTATCGGCGTATCGGCTATCGGCTGAGGCTGATGAAAAAAAATCGGTATCGGTCCTAAAAAATCTGTATCAGTCGATCCCCAAGTCACACCCCTCCGCTCGTGCCTCACACCCGAGAAGGTGAACATGTTCGTCTTCTTGGCACAGAACCTCGACAAAGTCAACTGAAGATCAAACAGGCCATACATTTTATTTTATTTTTTGTTTGTTTGCTTGTTTGGTTAGTTAACAGGGACAAAACGGGGACTGTCCCAGAAAAGCGCATTTTGGCCTAATCCCTTCAGTTAAGAAACGCTATTTAATTGTATTTGACTTGATTCAACCGTAGCAGTCGGAATGTCGCCCTGGACAGGCAATGCCGGTCTGTCTTACTTTGTTACTTTGTTTGATTCATTCCAAAAGGTTTGGAAATGTTTGTTCTTGTTCTGAATTAAGTGTTAATAAAGGGTCTATTCTACTTATGCTGCCTTGGTTTTGTCAACGAAAAGACCCTCGGTTTGACCAAAATAAATTAATTTGATTTAATTTGACTGTCCGAAATTAAAAGCACATTTTCGTGTCTCTTAACAGGCAGTGTCGATCTGTTTCATTTCGTTTAATTTGTGTGACAAAATGTGATTTTACCTGTGACTGACTTGACTGACTGACTGTGTGTACGCATATTTGACGACAGTGGTTAGAAGTCACCATAGAAAACATGAGTACATGTGAGTAAGTGAGTGAGTGAGTGATACCATCAGCAGTTCTCGTAGTCCGAGTCTCAGCAGCTCAGAGCGGATATGGATCCTGAAGTCCAGCTCCTCTCCCCGGCTGATCAAGGCGTTGATCAGCTGCATGCAGCCGCCCTGTCCAACGGTGCGTGCAGAAAAGACGTTACACACACACACACACAGCTGAACTGCGACATTGAAGTATATGGACATTTAAAGTGTGGTATCTGACTAAAGAAGTCTCAAACCTCATATTTTGATTATTTAAATGCATATATTCTTATGGTAATTAATTTAGACTATAAAACTGGGTATCACCATCAATATCTTCAATTCATGATGATACAATAGCATTCAAAGACGACAATATTGAATAATTGCCCTGCCCAAAACAAAGGGATGGTCTCATCTAGTTGAGGAACGTGTTGACTTGTGTCTGTCGAGTTTCTATTTGTTTGTTCGTTGGTGTGCTGTTTTCGTACCTTGAGAGCAACACTGGGGTTTTTCATGCCCACCAATAGAGGCTGAAACCTCTCAATTTCCTTCCTCTCTGCTTCCTCTGTGATGGCCTCCAGAACACGCTCATGGCTGCAGGGCACACATGGATTATGTAGGCGTTATATTTAATCTAATGGGTTAGATTGAAAGAGGCATCGCCAGACCAATTTGCATATGTGCGTACAACACATTATCAACAAGTGCAGAATAAAATGACTCTGGACGCAATTGGATAGACCATTCAGAGCAACGAAACGTGACGTAAATTCAACTTTTACCAAATCCTGACAGAAGTACGGCAAACACATCTTTCTTATCAACAAAAGCTATATATTTATTATTCTTTTTTTAGAGAAAATATACCGTCTAGCTTGTTTAATACTGTCGCGGTTGCGGATTTAACAGACGGTTTCACATTTAGCAGACGGTTCCACATCAGCGGCAGCCATCTTGGTTGTATGTGAAAATGCCATTGTATCACACCCGCCCCATATTAGATAAATGGTCCAGGCCAGGTTGGCTGGAAATATGTCTAAACAGGAGTGGAGCCAGCCATATCTGCCAGGGCAAATCAAACATGAGCTTGCAGATTTGTCTGGTTCCCAGGCTATTAAAAGGGGTGAGTTAAACCTAAAATCATGCCACTATTGTCCTATGCCGGTTTAGAGTGAAGTAGTTAGGAGTAATAATGTCCAGAAAACATGGCTTCATGTTTGAATATATACACATTATTTGAACTTTAGGGTAGGTACCGCTTTTACAAGGGAGACCTGTAAATGCGATGACAGAACACACATCTCCTTTATAAATCGTAGACATTACATTGGTGACCTTTCGGCACAAACACTCATCTGCATTCTCATCTGTAACTCAGTGATGAAAACTTGTAAATGATGCACCATTGTAATTCACCTGGGAGTGTATATCAATACTTCTCGTTGAGAAGATATAAGCAGCACTGAATGAGTTGAAAATTACAGGGAGTGGGGTGTCCGGTGGTCTGGCGGACTAAGGCACTGTCCATATAAAGCAGGCTCCGTGAAGGTGCAGGTTTGATTCCAGCCTGCTTCATGTCTCACATGTCCTCCCTACTTCTCTCCCCCCTTCGTCTCTACGCTTTAGAAAGATTTGGGGCATTTTGTAAAATGACAAAAATATATCATTAAAAAAAAGAAAATGACAAGGAGTGATGTCATGCTGACCTTCTGGCCCACGCCCCCCCCCCCCCCCCCCCCTCAGACACCTTCTGCTTCTCAAGGACACGCTGCAGAGAACAGGTCACTGGCTCCTACCGACATAACAGCGGGTGGGGGAGGGGGGCTCACCTGGATGACCATCTGTTCCCCCAATCCCACTCTCCTTCTGGAGGCCGCAGGGGGTCCGACCAGACAGGGAGCTGCTGCCACTTAACGCAGCTTCTTCATTTGACCTGTCACCGCACTCAAAACTGAACTGCTCTTGAAACAGCCCTCATAAGACACTCCCCCGCTGTAGCACACCACCACTACCCCAACTGCCCATTTAAAACTCTTGGCATGCAATTCAGCTTTGGACATGTCATTTTATGACCAGTTTGGTGCATCTAAATATTCTATTATTGCACATCTAATGATCGGAGATCCTCACAGAAGTGAATTGTTTCCATTGAATTGTTGACATTTGTATCTAGATAATAATAATAAGGTGACCTTGATCATATCAAAGTCCACTCGACCAATGTCTTGTGTTTCATTGAATAAAGGACACATTGGAGAGAGAACTGGCATGCATTTTCTTTTTCTGGTCTTCACTTTTTCTGGCAGACATCTAACCCACACCCATCTTGCCTGATATTTTATAGATGTATGGCTTCACAGAGAATACATTAGAGACACACTTTCATCCGACTTTCCCCAACTTGAAGGGGGCTACATTAATATGATCAATCATGTGAAACCATGAAGTCAATCAGGGACTCAGTGAGTACCAAGCATCCTTTGAGATGACAAATAGGGCGTGTACATCGTGACATCGCATCGCAATGACCATTTTGGAAGCATAGGAGCATGTTAGTTATTGTGTTGGTAGTCATGGGTTTTTGGTCAGTTTAGTAATTCATCGTGAAATGATTTGTCATTATGGGCCACAGCATTTCTTCTGTGAGACGCGGCAAAGTTTGCATTAGCCTAGGTTATGGTATATTTATGTTGATTTAGGATTTTACAGTACTACAACGCTCTTTAGTCCTCTCAATATGGCAAAAAAAATCCCATGATGCATTCTGATGTACAAGCCCTATATTGGGCGGGGCCTTGGTGTTAAGGAGTGCGTTACTGATACTCACAGGTTGTCGCTATGGTCCAGGATGCAGATGGCCGACAGCAGCTTGATGGTGTCCCCCATCATGTGAGGGGCCCGGGGGTTCACGGCTCTGACCAGCAGAGGGATTCCCTCGTCGGTCGCAAGCATGGCTTTCAGACCGTACTGCGGGGAGGAGGAGGAGAAAACTGCTTTCAAATGGAAATTAAGATGGGAAGACTAGACCAATGAGGTAAATATGCATAAAACATTTAGTTAGATTCCTAAAGCATATTTAATATACAAAAAGTTGCCTGGAAATAGACACATTTTAAAAGAGAGTTGTAATTTAAATGCCATGATCTGCATGTTGGGTAACGATGTTGTGATCACTGTTTCCGAATAATTTTTTTATTGTTTTTATTTGGGCTTTAAAAACAACAAGTCTTTACCAATGACAATTAACATTCTAGATGAATAAACAGCACCATAATCAATTACATTTTCTCAATGATGCAACCACAGAGCAAATGCAACACTGTGGGTGTATGCTGACCCCTAGTGGAGCTGGTACTGTACTACAACAACAGAAACAAGAACCTATGTGTCTGCCTGCACTACATGCAAATGGCTTCATCGACTAATACATTTATTTAAATACAAATCAAATTTGTAAAATCAAAGACTAACCCCACCTGACACTTGACCTGTTCCATGTTGGTTATTACTGAATGTTGGTTATTACTATAAATGTGTTTCCTGGTTTTAGTCAGATTAAGATCTCACCTTGTTGTTCATGAAGGCTTTGAGACAGCGGATGATCTCGTGTTGACATTTCCCCGATATGTTGCTAATATCGGAGTGACACAGGAAGAGAACACGATATACACAAATATACAACATTAAAAAACAACAGCAATACACATTTATATTTGTATTTGGTTATGCTGTCCGAGTGGCCTTGCGAGGGAGAGTCTTACGGGTACTCCTCTCTCTCCTCCTGTAGTCTCCTCAGCAGGGTGAGGAGTAACGCTAGGCCCTCGCCGCCAAAGTTCTGAACCCAGCTAGAGATGTGGAGTAAGACAGACACACCAATAAAAGGTTAATATATATACATGTTAATATCTCATAGCCAGACGCTGTGTTATTGTTGTGTTCTCAGTTTGTATAATTTAATAATTTATAAAAAAATGTTGTGCATTAGTTTTAAACTAAAACTTGAATATGAGTGCCATAATATACAATTTCATCATGCAGAGAAAACATGAGTAACTTAATGTCACAAGTTCTTTGTCCATATGTAATTGTTTCAGATGTCGTCTCCCTGTAGAGACAGGCCATAGGGGAAGACACAGCATGGTGCTGTGTGCCACTTAGGCCTGTAGAGGGCACCCGTTTTGTAGAAAGCATCCTGTTTAAAAGCCACTCCTCTTATCCTCAGACCTCTGTTACTCAGTGTTTTAAGGATTCTATTCAGTGCTGGGTTGTATAATATGTTGAGTTGCTTTTCTGTCTTTTATTTTAATGAAAAGTAGATATCCATTCCTTATTGTTATTATTAAGAGTTATTGCTTTTAGTAGTAATAGCAGCAGTATTGTCATAACATAAGAACTATAAAACAACTGCAGGTCACGTTGCCAACACTAGATCTAGTCCAGAGAGAAAGGCATAATCTAAATGGCCGTCCCCTATTTGTTAGCTCGCTAATGGAACCGTGAACGTTGATAAGTCAAACACTCAACATGTGGCTGAAACAAGTGTGCGTGTGTGTGTGCATCAGATGTTACCTGACTGGGTTGTTGTTTAGTGAGACTCGTAGAGACTCCAGGCAGCCCAGTAGCTGTGCATCTCTGGGGTCTGACTTCAGCTCCTGGATGTACATCTGGGCTGACTTGGAGCTCTCCTTCTGGTTCTGGCCCTACACATAGAAGACAAGACACAGAAACAGACAGACAAGGCAGAGGCAGAGGCAGACAGGCACACCAGTCAGTGAGAAATAGACAGACCGACAAAGATAGACAGAAAGACAAGACAGAGGCAGAAAGACAGACAGGCAGTGAGAGACAGACAGACAACACAGAGACAGAAAGACAAGATAAGACAGGCAGACAGACATACCAGACAGACACAAGACAGACAGTGAAAAACAGACAGACAAGAATGAAAGACAGGCAGACAGACAGGCCGACAAGAAAGAGACGGACAGAACGAAATAAGAGACAGACAGAACAAGATACCGATCAGTCTTATACTTATGGAGGACCACAAACGTTCAGGCAGGCTATACACATTGTCAATTTAAAAGTGATGAGCCAAATTTAAAACTTGCTAAAAGGTTAGGGCACAGAGTTTATCTCAATGGGCTTATTTCGCTGCCAAATTAGCCGTGATATTGACCATCTGCACATGGCTTTGTTAGCCTTTTTTCTCTCTCTTGGAGCCATTTAGCATCAGCATATTGGCCTGCTGTTCTTGAAGCACTCACTTAGCAACCAACCACAACATGAGGTTGGCTTATTTCTCTTGGTGTTGCGTTATTTTGGGAGTAATTGGTTTGTGTGCATGCTCACTGGGAGTGCGACATTAAAAACTTAACTACAGAACCCTTGGAATGGAATAACAGATGGAAGATGGAAAACCAAAACAGTCAAAACAAAATGCTTAAATGTGTTTGCGCCGACAAAACCAATACGTCACTACAGAAGTGCATCCATATGGATTTTTTGTTTGTGTGAATTAAATATTTGAAAAAATTAAGAAAATACTTTTTATTTGTCATCAGTTTACTGTAATGAAGCCTTTAAAACCAGGAAAGACAACACTTATGCCATATCACCATATTACGATTTCCAAAATCTAAGACGATATCTAGTCTCATGTTATGATATCTATATAATGATAAATTGCCTAGCCATACATGTATATATATATAAAGTACCTGCCCCTGCACGCCATAACACTGACGTTATCATCCGATTAAAGTTAGGTAAATAACTGAGATTAGTATAGTACTCTTGAAGTTAGATTACTAACTGACATTAGCATCCTACTAAAGTCAGATTACTGACGTTAGCATCCTTTGAAAGTTAGTATCCTATTAAACTGAGGTCACTAACTGACGTTTGCATCCTATTAAATTTAGGTTACTGACGTCGGCATCCTATTAAATTAAGGTTACTAACTGACGTTAGCATCCTATTTAAGTTAGGTACTGACATAAGCATCCTATTAAAAATAGGTTACTAACTGACGGTAGAATCCTATGAAAGTTAGGTAATACTAACTGACGTTAGCATCCTATTAAAGTTAGGTTACTGACAGCTTTGGAGGTGTGGAGGTACTGCGAGACCATCTCTCGCTTAATGCCGATGTCTTTCTGTCTCAGAGGTTTCTGCTTCTCCTCGTTCAGGTTCATGTCCACCTGGATAGAGAGAGGAGAGAGAGAGGAGAGAGAGATGGGGGTGGACATAGCAGACGGCAGCACATAATTAAGAGGGACAAATAGACTGGAGAAGAAAATAAAAAATAAATGTTGACAGTTTAACTGTTGACAGTTCAATATGAATCCATCCTAAAAATACATATTTCATTAATCCCCAAGGTGCTCATATGTGGCTCGATAGCAGGGTTGAAACGATTCTATACATAAAAAATGTCACATAAGGAAGCTTAGTAGATAAAAGTCTGGGGAATCGACAAGAAATAGACTTGCTACTGACTGACGAAGCTTTGACTGCCTTCTCACGTTCTCTATGCTAAATGTCAACAATGAAGATGAAAAAAAACTGTTCTCCATGTGCCAGAAATGTATGCGCTCGCTTGCGTTATATATGCCATTTGGTGGACGCTGTGAGTGCATACATTCTCATGAGGTGGCCCCAATGGGAATCGAACCCCTAACCGAGACAATTTAAATACCATGCTCTAACAGTGAGTGCTTGGCATATATACACTCACCGGCCACTTTATTAGGTACACCTGTCCAACTGCTCGTTAACGCAAATTTCTAATCAGCCAATCACATGGCAGCAACTCAATGCATTTAGGCATGTAGACATGGTCAGGACGATCTGCTGCAGTTCAAACCGAGCATCAGAATGGGGAAGAAAGGTGATTTAAGTGACTTTGAACGTGGCATGGTTGTTGGTGCCAGACGGGCTGGTCTGAGTATTTCAGAGACTGCTGATCTACTGGGATTTTCACGCACAACCATCTCTAGGGTTTACAGAGAATGGTCCGAAAAAGAGAAAATATCCAGTGAGCGGCAGTTCTGTGGGCGCAAATGCCTTGTTGATGCTAGAGGTCAGAGGAGAATGGCCAGACTGGTTCGAGCTGATAGAAAGGCAACTGTAACTCAAATAACCACTCGTTACAACAGAGGTATGCAGAAGAGCATCTCTGAACGCACAACACGTCGAACCTTGAGGCGGATGGGCTACAGCAGCAGAAGACCACACCGGGTGCCACTCCTGTCAGCTAAGAACAGGAAACTGAGGCTACAATTCGCACAGGCTCAAAACAATTGGACAATCGAAGATTGGAAAAACGTTGCCTGGTCTGATGAGTCTCGATTTCTGCTGCGACATTCGGATGGTAGGGTCAGAATTTGGCGTCAACAACATGAAAGCATGGATCCATCCTGCCTTGTATCAACGGTTCAGGCTGGTGGTGGTGGTGTAATGGTGTGGGGGATATTTTCCTGGCACACTTTGGGCTTATTAGTACCAATTGAGCATCGTGTCAAAGCCACAGACTACCTGAGTATTGTTGCTGACCATGTCCATTCCTTTATGACCACAGTGTACCCATCTTCTGATGGCTACTTCCAGCAGGATAACGCGCCATGTCATAAAGCGCGAATCATCTCAGACTGGTTTCTTGAACATGACAATGAGTTCACTGTACTCAAATGGCCTCCACAGTCACCAGATCTCAATCCAATAGAGCACCTTTGGGATGTGGTGGAACGGGAGATTTGCATCATGGATGTGCAGCCGACAAATCTGCAGCAACTGCGTGATGCTATCATGTCAATATGGACCAAACTCTCTGAGGAATGTTTCCAGTACCTTGTTGAATCTGTGCCACGAAGGATTAAGGCAGTTCTGAAGGCAAAAGGGGGTCCAACCCGGTACTAGCAAGGTGTACCTAATAAAGTGGCCGGTGAGTGTAGATATATATATATATATATATATATATATATATATATATATATATATATATATATATATATATATATATAAAGATAAAGATATATAAAGATATAGATGTATAGATGGGGCTTTTACATCGCGACACACCACATCACACCACAATGGTCATCGTTTGGTAATTGATCATGAAATGATTTGTCATTTAGGATTGTACAGTACTCTCGAGTCCACTGAACATGGGTATGAGTATGGCCAACAAAAAATACCATGATGAAGTAGAAGCCCTATACATAGTTATGTATATAGGGTATATATAAGTAATATATAACAATAATAATGTATTTTGACAGAAGCTAAGCGAATGGATGGCCGATTCAGGGAGGCCGCTTAAAAAAACGTCACTAAACGTCACTCACACCTCCCTAAATGCGCAATTCCTTCCCCCCCCCCCCCCCCTCGTCTGTTCCTCCTCACCAGCATCTGTTCAAAGAGCTCCAGCACGGACTCGTCATTGAGGTCGTACAGCATAGCGCTCTGGCTGCTGAGCTCGTAGCAGGCGGCCGAGGAGTGGCGCTGGGTGGGCGCTTGGCTGCCCCGCTCCTTGTCCTTCTTGATCCGCATGCTGGTGAAGCGCTCCAGCTGGAGGCGCGCACACACACACACACACACACACACACACACACACACACACACACACACACACACACACACACACACACACACACACACACACACACACACACACACACACACACACACACACACACATTAGAGAAGCATGTTCCTAGAGGGTTGGTGGACCAAAAAAGCGACATCAAGCAGGGAATCCGTAATCATCGCCACAGTTTGAAGTGGATGGCTAATGTCTTGAGTATCAAATATCCATCAGGCATTTGTTGGTGTAACTCACCAGCAAACAGAGGCTTACGTACACAAGACAAAAAACAGAAGGTTTCTAACTCTTTCAAAGTAAATGGCAGATGATTAGGGATAGAGCAGGTGAACACTTTTTTTTTTTGAGGGGGGGGGGGGGGGGGGCATACAAACACAGTCTTATGCGCTGAACAAGATAAATGGCTAGTTGATGTAAGCAGCTGGACAGAAAGGCGCACGGTAGCCTAAAACAAACACTAGTGACCTGCTTGATGTTTTAAGTGGCTTTGGGTAATGAGCCATCAATGTTAGGCCACAGAGCGCTTGTGTCACTTACCGCCAATAAACAAAAAACATAAAAATGTAATAGATCTAGGCTGGGCAACACCAGTTTTAAGCAAATAGTGCCATGGGAGCTACCTACATGAAGATGTAAGCATGTCTGTGGCTGACACATCGCTATGAGGCAACAAAACAAGCAGGTGGCCATGATGACTCTTCAGGCGGGCCCGGTTACTTGGAGGCCGTTTACGGCAACGTGGGTGACATCAGCTAGCCTGAGCATGCTGTACAGTCAACGTGCTTCTCTCCCGCATGCGGACTGGGTGAACTGATGCGGTACACAGAGACGGACACACAACGTGATAACCGGCACCGAGCGGTAGGTGTGGTTTGGGTTAGTGTGACAGACGGTGAAAGGTGAAGTTAGGGTGGGATGGGCTTGGGCTTTCGTGGGGGATGCACATACACACAACACATGTATTAGAATAGTAGCACCATGGTGGTGGTGGTGGTAGTGGCTTCACGTCGCCACCAAACCTACCTCTTCTGGAAACAGCCTTTTGAGTTTCTGTACGGAACGGATGCAAGAGGGAGAGACACAAAAAAAATGTTGGGATTCAAAACAAGAAAAAGGAGGATTAATCAAAAAGAGTGGGGGAAACCACAAGAGCAGACAGAAAGGTGAGGGAGAGTTGGATGGAAATTAACCAGGAGTGTGTGAGGGGTGGAGGGTGAGGGGTGGTGTATTTCTAGGGAGTTCATGACTCATTGATCATGGTAGGATAGAGGTGGACAACCACACACACCGGCATGCTCGCCAATCAATCGTCTCATTAAAACTCTAGATCTATATTAACCCAAGGATTTTCTAGGTTGTTGTGTTAATTGATCATTAGTGAGCCTTTGATGGAAAGTGTGACCTATTGGTGGCAGATCGACACATACTACCAATGTGAGTATGTAAAAGTATCAATAAGTTGTTCAGGTTAGGCCCTATGGAATAAATACACACGCAGTTGGAGGTCATGGCCACTAGGTGTCAACATACCAACAATTATGTCCCCTCTCTGGCAAAACCTCTGTAATACCACTTGTATACACTAGGAGGTAGCTCTCCAAATGTTTACACATTTGAATTGAAGGCCGAGTCCTCATTTATTTGAAGGAAGCATCTTTTCATGGACGGACACACACACACACACACACACACACACACACACACACACACACACACACACACACACACACACACACACACACACACACACACACACACACACACACACACACACACACACACACACACGCCAAATACACTGGCCCCAGTGTATTTGGCGAGCATATCATGCGAGCAGCATGACTATTAGTATAAGTTCTCTGATTCACAAGTACCTAACACAGTGACTGGCCCCCTACTCTTTTTACTCCATTTTACTCCACATTTGCCACCCCAACTTCTTAAATGTGTGTGCGTCTGCTTCCACACACATAAGTGTAACCCAATCAACATGTGCCTTCAACACATACACACACACACACACAATCCTGCTCTCTTCTTTACAATCACTTAATCATTGAATGAAGATTATTGGTCACACAGTACCAGTTTTGACAGCACAGCTCTTACTGACCCACTCAATGTTGGCTAATTTTACTGGTGACAACCTGTTCCACCTTAGAAAACTGGCTGAATATGTGTTTTTACATTGATGAAATAACATCTCAGTGAGAAAACATCCATGCCAAATATTTTTTTCCTGGCTAATCTATGGGATAGACATCCTCTAAGAAGGTTACAGCCTGCCTAGCCAACTGCCTTATGAGTAAAAAGGGACGTATGATTGGCGTGACTTGTGATGGTCTTTTGAAAACTCCCTGGTGTTTGAGTGAGTGGTCTTGGACTGGAGTCTAATGCTTACGCAGCAAAACACAGCTGAGGCCGACATGAAAGCCAGCAACAACACCACAGGTTCACGTCTGGCAAACGTTTTCTACTGCTCTCTCGTCCTCCCCCTCTCTTTCTCTCTCCCTAGAGATGCACTGGCCTATTCACAGACTAGAATTAGACCAGAAAACAATTGAACTTTGTTGGACAAGAAAATGAGGGACATTCCACGGCACACAAGGGGTCATTCTGGTGTCACAAACAATATGGATATGGAGTCCATGCCTAATATATTCAGACTGTGTGTAAGCTGCGACATTGCTAACAAAAGTCAAAAGAAAGTGCTGACAAAACATGGTGATAATGAGCATGTTAAAAATGACCCCCGCCTTCGCCCATCGTGGAAACTCCCGGAAAAGTACCCAAGAGCACTGGCCTACCACCTGTAATTACAGAGATTTAGGGGGGTAACTACTCCGGAAATCCAGTGGACCAAATGCAGACACAGAAAAATACCGTATCCAAAAATAAACTCAACACTAGCATCTTCTCTTCATTGAGCCTGCAAAAGATAAAAATATCTTTTCCTGGGAAAAATAAGTATATTAGTCATACACCCAAATGAATATTCCTGAATATGTATCCTGAATAATATCCTGAAAATGAATAACCTGTTCAGCATCCGACCAGCCACTTGAATCTGTTGGCCTAAAAATGGCCTGAATGAATGATTCCTGATAATGAACCACTCAACATGCCCCTTAATTATGCCACCCTCACCACCACCACCCCCATCACCACCAGCGTGTAATGAAGAATGCGTGTTTTTTCACGATTTTTAATCCTAATTTTATATACTTGGTGACTTTTTGAGTCATTCAAATTTGGCTGGGTAGTTAATAACACATTTTTCTATAGTGACAAAATCGAAACACATTTACTTTTGGTTTACACAGACTTTAACGCTTTGACACAGGTACATTTTTACACACACACACGAGGGGGTACAGTAACAGCAGCTCCAGGCGTGCACCTTGGAGGTGGTATTTATTACAGAGTAGTTTGCAGGTATGCGTGCTGAGTGTGGAATGCAGCTGACAGCAGAGTTCAGAGACAGAGGGAGGGAGCTTCTCATTGCAACTTTGAAGTACTGGCCCGAAGTCAAATTAATAGTTAAAATGCTCAAACTACCCATTCCTTTTACAGGTCCGCCAGAACACAAAACGTAAAGTTTGCGCAGCCAAATGTGCAGTGAGCCCATGAAACATAACGCAGTATGCATGTACTGTGTAACGTTCAGCACAAACAACAAAACGTGTGAAATATACCGGATTGTAGCCAAGATAGTGCTTATGATGCGCTTGAAATATTGCTCATGATGCAATATACATGAATGTCTCACTCCAAACACACCACTCCCTCAGTGCTGACCTCTCACATACACCCTTGAGATGACTCAACACAGTCGACACAAAATTCTGACTGTGTTGAAAACCAGGGAGTGTTTTATTAAGTTTACCTAAAATGTATGTCCAACAGCAGACCGACCTGCTCGATCACAAGGTGTTTGTTCACAATATTTGGTTTGCCTAACAAAGTCCAGTGTGAATGCTAACCAAACAAAATGCAAAATGCAACTTCAGGTTGGAAAGCGACCTTAGTGGCTCAAAGTGATGTCCATAAGTAGAAAGATCACATTTCCAGTGGCGTGTAGCATGGTGCCACAGGCCTAAACTTTAGTGTAATGAGACCTCCTGCAATCTGTGTGTCTTGTGGGTTCTGAGGCTCTGTACGAGCGGTGGGCTGTCTCTTTGACGGCTGTAATAGCGGGACAAGCTAATTGTCCCTTCCCCTGCAGAGACAACATAAGACATAGAGAGGGGGGGGGGGGTGCTGTTGGAGGTGGAATGGGAGTTCTGTCTAAGTTTCTCCTGAACAGCTGCAAAACACAAACACACACACTTGGACACAATGGTGCCATCATGCCCACAGAGCAGAAAGAAACAGGAGTTGACAGCGAGCGGGGGATTCTGGGTAATCTCACAGGAAACATAAACACAGTTTTTCAGAGAAACGAACAGCCCATGATGTAGCACAGAGCAGCAGGGGGGCGGAAGGAAAAGACATTCAAACTAGACACACACACACAATACTAAATAATATTACAACGCAAATTGTACCAACATTCGCACTTGAACACACCCGCATGCGTGTGTGGTTAATGCTTGATACAAGGCAAGCTCATGACTCATGGCTCAGAATGAGGCTTTAACTGTGCACTGACAATTCATATATTACTGTTCATTAGTACCCTCGCAAATGATTGACGATATCTCACGATTTGCAGTTTGGAGAGAGGCAACATTAAACGGGAACATTAAAACTATACCAATACAAAGAAGAATATTGAAGGAAGCTACATCAGAAGGATGTCAAGCTCCAGATTCTACTACATTCACGTGATGATTCAGGGAAGATGACAATTGAGGTTGAGGATACAGGATGCCACCGATGTCAGTCAGTCCTATATCTGTCCCTGACCGCACGACAGAGCACTAACAGAAGCTGTCACGTGTGAGGCTTTGCAGATTTCCTGTTGCTACCACTTATTGTTCAGTTCTGCATTTTGTGCTGTAACTAGTACTCATTAAATATCATTAAGATTATCCTGTGAATGGTTTACTTAGGTTAATGGCATAAAATGGGTTTTATGTGGGCAAAAAATACATATATGTTTTGACTTAATAACATAAGATTCTGCATTCAAATGTAGACTTGCAATCGGATGGCATAAGGCTTTGCACCTTGACAATATACTGTATGTTAGGCAGTGTTTTTCGCAAGGTGAAAATGAACGCCTGTAGGCAAAGACAAAGAATAGATTGCAAACGTTGACATTTCCATGTTCTCTGCTAGAAACTAGGTTGGCAGGCATATGATGAAATAGTGCGGTTAGCTATTTGTGCAGTGGACTAGCAAAACGACTAGACGGTTGTTTCGTTGAAGCTTATCAAATCACCTATTCACCGGAATGATTGTTTAATGGACGTTAGCCCAAGTGTGTGGGAGCCGGGTGAGTGTGAATCAAAAGTGGGTGCAAGTGAAAAGGCAGAGTGGGGCTAGCTGGACAAGGGGAGGGGGGGGGGGTGTCTCTGACGAGGGGCTGGGCAGATCTGATGGGCCGCCACAGTTTGATGTCACCGCTGGGCCACACAGCAGGTCACTAGCCCAGGGTTGTTCTGAGAGACATTAGCTTAATGGCACCGCTCACGCCGGTACTACGGGACTCATTTGTTTGGGGGAAGTTATCAAATAATGCAGGGTTTGTTTGCTGATGCAAAGCTAAAAATGTGTTGTATAGCTTGTCCTAGGCAGCAGAACAAATGCTAGATCTCATCACATCGAAAGGTCTAGGACACAGGTGGCGTCCACACCTGCCTATTGACGGCTCAGGAAATAAAATTGGTGTTAACTATTTGGAATGAGGAACTGTTTGTTTTATTTAGGAACCACTCACTGCGTTGCCGTCAGTTTTGTTTGTTTGTCTCTCTCTCTTTTCCTCTACCACTCCCTCTCATTAGAACAGTCTGAGAATGACATCAACGCCCTGCTTAGTTCGGTGACTTCATGGGAAACTAGTGTAATGTCAAATCCTGGACAGTTTATAGAATCACGACAGAAAGAAAATTATACAAGCCCCCATGTGGATTAATTTATAAAAATAAGATTTTGACGTGTGTGTGTGTGTGAGTGAGAAAGAGAGTGAGAGATATCTGGTAATTCACACTGTGTTGATGTGTGTGATTACAATGTTGCCATGGTTACTCAACGGTGAGTGTTTGGTGGTGATGTCACTCAGGAAAAGTGTGTGCAGCAGTCAAGCCCACTCGTGGCTTTGGGTTTCCTCTTCATACAGTCGAAACAGGAAGTCACACACCTTTTGTCAGTTATGTTAAACTGCAACACATGTCTCACAACAAATACATGAATAAATGCATATTTGAGGCAGTAGTCAGGTAGACAGTCATAGGTTTAAAAAGGTGAGCCATATACGGTCGGTCTCTCTCTCTCTCTCAAGCAAATTTCTAGTAAAAAAGAAGAAAGTATTCTGGCCAAATAATGTACATTTGAAGATTGAACGAGTGTCCCTCAGTGTCAATTGTCAAGAGGCAGGCACAAAGAAGTGTGTGCTTGTTCAGTGCGCTGCAGTAGGTGAGTGTCAGCAGTAAGTCTTTTCTGCCAAATTAAACCCCTTCATGTTCCTTCCTCAGCCGATCGACCTCTCCACCTTGACACCTATATGCCTCGCTAACCCACTGAGCGAGCGTGCGCGCACACATGCACACACATTGTATCTCTGAGTGTGTGTTTCTGAGTGTGTGCAAGTCCAAGTGGGCCATGTCTGCTGCATGACTGAACTGTAATGCAGCAAACATCCACAGTCTACTGTCATGAACAGAGAATTAAATACCCCATTAGTCAACCACCACCACCACCACCACCACCATACCCCCAGGCCCCATAAAATAACAGGGGCAGCGTTGCCAGTGTCTGTAAGCAGGGCTCCTTGTCTGTCTACACCACCCTCTGTTGTGGTCGAGTTTAGACCCTCTAATTCCCAGTGTCGAACACAGCACCTGTGGACCTCTTGTTCTCTGCATGCCATGTGTTTTTGAAGTTGGCACATGGTATAACACACATTTTAATAACTGGCAGTAGGGCTGGGAAGGCACAGGCATTTTCAATAGTATATATAGCCCCCAAGCACAGACTATTAGGAAAGGGCTCAAGACTGCATGAATTAACAGTTGTATATGCAGTGGAGAAATCAACAGGTAATGATTAACATTGTTGGCGATTCCCTGTGTCCCTCTCTTGTAAAGTTATCTCAAAGTGTTGATAATATTCTTGTAACTTGGTTACGAAACTTGCCAAGAACATAACAAGAACAATAGCACCACTTTAAAGAGATTTCCCATGGTTGGTTATGATCAAAATGTTTTATTTGCTGGCAATGTGGACCAGCTAGTCAAAATGCAAACTTGGCGGTTTCAGAGGCACTGCATTAAAACAAATGTGATGCGACTGTGTCCATGCTCTGTTGAAGTGCATGCAACACAGGATGGGTGTACAAACGAAACTGCCAGTTGCATCTTACAAATCCCAAGATCAATTCATTTCAACATCATAACTGCAGCACTATGGTTTTCCTTCCCGACAGCTCCTTGCCATAACCACAACTTTTCTTTTTTGCAATTAGCCGTTTCCTCTGCGACCATCGATTGACAGTGATTCATAGTAAGAGGTCAAACGCCCCCACTCCTCCAGAGTGACAATTGCTTCAAAACAAGCAGAGAATTCCGCCAATGGGCATTCATCACAAGTGTGGGCGTTTGGCAGCTATGGATCCATAGCTCTGAACCTCATTGTGCCCTCTGGGGAAGGTGATGTCCCTCTGGCACAGGACGAGAGGGTCCTCTCATTGGGATGGATGAGTTCAATTGTGTACCCACATGCCTGGGGCCATTACATGGTGCTAGGGCCTGAGAGGCACTCTCAGGAGGAAGACACACACTCCCGGGAAAACGTCAGGAAATAGGGTCTGGTTGGCTCTCATTTACTAGCTTGCTGCAACAGCAAGTGAGTCACTAAGAGAGCCCACTGTTCAATTTGTACTCTTGTTGTAACAGCCACATTATCTATTGTGCGCATGCCTTTTAGTGTGCGTGTGTGTGTGTGTGTGTGTGTGTGTGTGTGTGTGTGTGTGTGTGTGTGTGTGTGTGTTAGGGATGTTCACGATTAGTCGACTAGTCGTTGCTGCACTGGCTAGTCTGCGTTTTAAGCCTCATTTAAAACAATCTTTCATCGTAAAAATATGATATTAAGCATTTCAAATGGCTCATATAATACACAAAATAGTTTCTCCACCACGTTTGGCCTCTTTGATTGTAATGTGCTCAGTTTTGATAGATTACTAAGCGTTTTCTTCTTTTTAGATCCTGGTGAATCCCGCACTGTGTAATAATTTCTGATGGACCTCTGATGGTGCTTCTATGGGACTGTGATGCAAAAAACTTTAGCGGCAGTAGCAGCAACTTCTGGACTCAATATCGATTGATCTACAAATATACTGAAAGGGGGTGTAACATTTAACAAGATATGCTGAACAAGGGAGCTGAAACAGCACCTTTTTTAACTAATGCTGTGTTGTCCTCCTTCATTGTGGTTATACATAAGAGATCAACAAGAAAATGTATACTTGTACTTCCTCTTATACGCATACTTACTGATGGAAACCTATGTGAAAAACACTGCAACAGAAACACTGAAATTCTACCTACATCACATTTGCGAAAAAGACAAAACTATCGTAACGATTATGTGATGTTTATGGCCACTCACAGGCCCCAGTGTATTTGGCGAGCTTATCATGCAAGCAAGTATGACAATATTAGTATGAGTTCTCTGATTCACAAGTACTTAACACAGTGGTCCCCTACTCTTTTTACTCCATTTTTAGGTCTCAGCTAGGGATGCAACGGTACACGGTTACTTATCGTGCCGTTCGGTACGCCCCCTACTTTCTTATTGTGCTGCAGGTGAGACTACACACACGTCGTACATTTAGATCCACAGAACATCTTTGGAGCTAGCCTTACGGTAGCCATACCGTTACCGTGGCCTAAAAACCGTGATACATACCGAACCGTGGGCCCACTGTACCGATGCATGTCTCAACACATTTGCCACCCCAACTTCTTAAATTTGTGTACGTCTGCTTCCACACACATAAGTGTAACCCAATCAACATGTGCCTGTATGTCAATGTCCCGGTGACCATATGCGTATTGCACCAGAGGTGTCATGATTAATAGTAGTTCACTCATGGTTACAAATCATCTGTTTGTATAAACAGGACATTTATGAGACCAGGAAAATACAACACTAATGTCATATCATGATATGCGATATCCATATCTAGTCTCATATCACAATACTGATATATTGCCCAGCCCAGCCCCATCAGTCAGTCAATTAATCAGTCAAACAGTTAATGTTTATAGCATACATGCTGTATGTAAATGCTGTAAATGTCAGTGTTATCACAGTGTGTGTGTGTGTGTGTTACAATATGGGTCAGGCCAGAACAAAAGGCAGTGTAATATAAAATGCAACGCCCGCCCCCTTGACAACCACCTCCATATCCATTATGCAGTTTTATGAACATGACCATTCAGCATTCACTCCAATACAAACACAGAGGCTTCATATGCTCCCTCCCACCAACAAAAAACCAAACAATATATGTATTTACATATGATGTAGCGCTTAACCTATGTCTAAATTAATTACCATAAGAAGATATAATTTAAAGAATCAAAATATGAGGTTTGAAACATTGTAAGTCGGATACCACACTTTAAATGTCAATACACTTCAATGTCTCAGTTCAGCTTTTTAGATGGTATTTGAATGAATTAGCATATCGTGATATTTATCTATCACATAAAATTCCCCATAATTTGTATGATAATACATTTTTCCATATTGCCCAGCCCTACTGGCAACCTAAGAGCCTTGCTCATTACTGATGGTTAAACCCATCATTAAATCCTGCAGCACTTGTAATAATTTTTGATGGACCTCTGGTGCTTCTATGGGACTGTGATGCAAAAAACTTTTTCATTCTAAACGGCTAAGTAGTGGCAACTTCTGAAATCAATGTCGATTGAGAAACAAATAAACTGTAAGGTCTAACAATTAAGAAACACTGAACAAGGGAGCTGAAACAGCATCTTTTTCACGAACAACAGGCCTACTACTCTCGCTTTGACCATCCGACACGTCCCTACAAGCACGCTAACCAATCACTCCAAAGAGTGATTGGTTAGCAATTCCTCAAATCGACAGAACAGAAATTATTTCGTTGCCAAGCAGAAAAGGGTTATCAAGGTTTATCGAGCCATTTAGAGCAGATGGGGGAAAACGCAGGGTTCTCAGCAAATGCAATGATCAGTGTGCATTTTCTGCCTGTTGACTTGCAGGCCACGGCCAGCATCCCCCTGTGCACTCATGAAGTTTTCCACCAGCGCACCGGCTTGATTGCCACCTCAGCAGATGCACCGTGTGCGGCCCTGAGAGAGAGAGCTAGCACACCTCGCTGGGCACAGCTTACTCTGCACTCAACAATACCTTACAGATGATGAGCAGGAGGGAGCCGTGTGTGTGTTATGTGTGCATGCGTGTGTGATATGTACGCCTTCGGCACCACTTATATGAAGGTCTAATTTCACCAGCGCCAGCGTCTCATAAGTGATGAGGCTGCACGGACCGCTTCCACACTCAGCAGCAGACCAACGCCGGCGGATGTCTTGCGCACACGCACTGAATTTTTTATAGGCTTACTTTCAGACATCACCTGAACTTTGCTTACTCAGCGGGATTCCGGACATCAACCACACAAATACATAAGACAATTTGATGTAAGATATCGTCTTAGATTTGGGATATGGTGATATGGCATAAGTGTTATCTTTCCTGGTTTTAAAGTCGGCATTACAGTCAAGTGATGGAAAAAAATACTGTCAAATGAAAGTACTTTTCATTTGTCAAATATTTAATTCACGTAGGAGTATACAACAATAGGCTTTACCATGTGGTTATTTTATATAGACTATTTATTTATTGAATTACCAGAAAACATGCTGTATTATGATATACATTATTATCAAGATATTAAATGACCTATATCGGGATAGAAGATTTTGGCCATATTGCCCAGCCCTAAAAGAGACGGAAAATGCATGTACATGCAGAAACACATGAGTTAATTCTCCTAGTGAGTCCTTCAGCCTTCAATTTGAATCCTCATGGGGCGTTTTAGGCTTGTGTGTGTGTGTGTTAGGGGTGGGAAAAATAATAAATTCTTTGATGCATCGCGATTCTCTCTAGAACGATTCCGTCTCGATGCAGATAAGTTATTAATCAGAATTTAAAAAATTAAATTAGTTTGCGTGCTGCAACATTCTGTTCGCCTGCTGCAGAGCGCTACAGAAAATCTCCTTTCTGCCTGCCGGTTCTCTGCCAACGCGCATGCTCACCAAACACATGTGCGAGTTGTTTACATCCAAAGTTTAGTGGCAACAAAACGGCTGCGAGCGACAAACTTATATGGCCTGCACCAGCTTCTTTAAAAGCTGCGATATGGCAGCATTTTTTATGGCAGCAGGTTCTATGAGGTCGATGGGAAGATGGACAAGACCTACGCTATGTGTAAGGTGTGTAGAAGTCAAATTAAATACTTCGGAAATACAACCAATCTGCAAAACCGCATTTCTCGATACCACTCGGAGTTGGGGGGGGAAAAGCGACCCGTTCCTGATGGCAGCCAGAGGACAATTGAGCAGGCAGTGGCACAGCTGCCACCAAACTCTATGCTGAAACCAAATCAAAAGTTTTGGATACTTTGACAAACGCTGGAAGGGTGGCTATAACATGCGACACATGGACATCAATTGCCACGGTGTCCTACGTTACCGTAACCGCGCATTTCATCGACAATGATTGGCAGCTAGTGGCACTTGTGCTCCAAACAACAAACTCAGATGTATATATTTTAAAATCACGCGTGAAAATGTACATTAAAAAATTGTTGCATCAAGATGCATCGTGTAGAATTGAATCGTAATCAAATTGAAAGGTGCCAAAAGATTCCCACCCCTGTGTGTGTGTGTGTGTGTCCTTCACCATTACACCGGATTTACACCGGGGACGTCTGCATCGCGTTACGGCTGCGTCGCGTTATGGCTGCGTCCTCTGCCCTGCGTCAATTTTGTTGTTATGTCCTAATGTGTTGTGCTGTAGCCTATAGACAAAGTCAGTTATAAACGACAACGATTTGTGGCCGTGTTCGATCGGGAGGGTGGTTTTATTTTGAAAATTGACCGGATGCTCTATGGCTTTTACTATTTCACTTCCTGCCCGGTCGGTCTGCTCTGTTTAAATTGACGCGTTTCAGCAGCGGCTCGCGTCAAAAATAGAACGCTACGTAAAGATAGCGTTGCGGCTGCGGCGCGACGCTCCTGGGACGCAGCTGAGACGTTACTCAGCGCGCCCGGTGGAAATGCTCTTATTGACTAGAGTGGCAGCGATCAGCAGCGGTGAATGCGACGCAGCCGTAACGCGACGCAGACGTCCACGGTGTAAATGAGCCTTTACCCCACTATATACGCCACTTCTCCCATGTAGTGGTGCTTATCCCCCCCCTGCTACAACCGACCCCTGGACCTCCTTTTCACTCCATTTCTCCATTCATCTTTCTGTCTGTTGGGCACCTACCTGTACACTGTTGAGTAAACCTCCAGAACACAGTGAGATTATATCGAAACTCTCTTGATCATGTACGGATTAGGGATGTGCGCGACTAGTTGACTAAACGATTAGTCGTTGCGGTGCTTGGTAGTAGTAGTCCTGTCGTTGAAATGTCAATCAATTCAGTCCGTTTCACAGTAAAGTAACCATGATCTGCCAGATTGTATAAACTGCTTATGTCTTAACTTTTTTTCGGCCTACTGAGTTAGAGCGAATGGCTGCTCACGCAAACATCTTGCTCACAAAGGATCGAGAAAATTAATGAGAGAAAAAGTACCGCAAATATTGTTATCATGTCTCTTGACAGATGATTTATTTCGGATGATTATTTAGATTTAAACTTCCAAAGATATACAACTCCTAACTGTTTCCCCTCTACCTAACAGTTCAACTGGTGCGATGTGGGGGGTGGGGGGAGTGATGGACTGTATATGTACTCATAGTTGTTCTGCTCTCCCCTACGGTGAGGCCGGGTCCAGCGCTCCGTGATCGCCAGTGGCCTAACGATTGTGTGGATTATTGTTTATGTGCGTCAGTCTGAACCGTGGGGTTGTGGCACGAGGTGTCGGGCCGATCAGGAACCAAAAACCAATTAAAGCTCCAAGGAGCTGTGTGCGGGACCTCGCCGAGTCCGTCGGGGCGTGTCGTGGATAGTGTTGCGACAGGTTGGCGTCCGACGTGGTCCATGCAGTGTGCGGTAGACCGGGGCGTTCACAGGGAGACTCGTAGTAGCTAACATTAGGGTCAGGGAATGGCACAAACGGCATCACAGATTGACATTCGATTCAAAATGGCCAACTTTGACGATACGCCACGGACACGCCCTGTGACGTAGAGTCGCAAAGAGCACAATGTTTGTTCGGCACCATCTTCTGACTGTACTGATGGATTTTGAAGCAGAACAAACAAATTCCCTGGGGGGAGTTTGTTCACAAACATTGGAAAAAAAGACCACTGAATTCAAAATGGCCAAATTTGACGGCACGCCATGGACACGCCCTTTGACGTAGAGTCGCAAATATCACAAGCTTTGTTTAGCACCATGTTCTGATTGCACTGATGGATTTTGAAGCAGAACAAACAAATTCTCTGGGGGGAGTTTGGTCACAAACATTGGAAAAAAAGACCACAGAACCAACTTTGACGGAACGCCACGGCCACGCCCTTTGACGTAGAGTCGCAAGGAGCACAATGTTTGTTCAGCACCATCTTCTGACTGTACTGACAAATTTTAAAGCAGAACAAATAAAATCCCTGGGAGGAGTTAGTTCCCAAACATGGGAAAAAAATACCACTGAATTAAAAATGGCCAACTTTGACGGCACGCCACGGCCACGCCCTTCGATGTAGAGTCGCAATTAGCACAACTTTTCTCAAGTACCATCTTGTGAGTGTATTGAAGAATTTTGAAGCCCAAGCGACAACTCCCCTGGGAGGAGTTTGTTCAAATACAACTGCAAAAAAGATCACGGAATTGAATATGGCCTACTTTGACGGCCCGCCACGGCCACGCCCTTTGACGTAGAGTCGCAAATAGCACAACTTTTCTCAAGTTCCACCTCCTGAATGGATAAAAAAAATTTGAAGCCCAGGTGACAAATCCTCTGGGAGGAGTTCGTTCAAATAGGAGGGGAAAATTGAAAAATGACAAAAATTGAAATTAAAATATGTGACTTCCGGTGGGTTTTGGGGTATGGGTCCAAGAGGCTTTTTTGTAGGTCTTGGACGGTTACATGGGCCTACCGAGTTTCATAAATATCCGTGAAACGGGGTGTCGGGGCTGCTTTTTAAAATTCCTGTAGGGGGCGCTACAACCACGACAAACACGATTTTTGGTACGTGTGCTCCGAGCACCAGTCTACACGTGTCCTGTGAATTTCATATTCATAACTATTACGGTCTTTGTACAGTGATTTATGCTGACATTAGAGCGCCACCTAGTGGCGGAATTTTTTTCTCCTTTTAACGTAAGCCTCAGGGAGCCATGTGCTACCATCCTACCAAGTTTCGTTGAAATCGCACTTGCCGATGTGGAGATATAAACTTCTTAATTTTAAAGAGCGCCACCTAGTGGCGATGGTCTGAAAATTTGTTAGATGGTTAATGGAGGTATATGGAACTATTGACCAAAGTTTGGTGTCGAACAAACATACCGAAGTGGAGAAATGGTCCACTTGCTTTTTTGACGTAAAATTTACATAAATTGAAATATTTATAGCGCGCTTATTTTTTGAAATATCAAAATACTTCCAATTACTTTTTTTCATGGGACAGTCTGGAGATGCTACCTGTGAAGTTTCGTGCGAATCAGAGAAAGGCGCATGGTTGGAACCTGTAGACGTATTATTTGCGAGTTTTCGCGCTGTAGCGAAAAAAAAATGTAGGCGGAAGTGGGCGTGGCCTATATGAGGAGGTGCAGCAATGTGTCCTGCATGTGTGGATATAAGGTTTATGAATGTGCGACCAAGTATGCAGGAGTTATGAGCATTACGGAATTTGGTCAAAAATAGCGCCACCTAGTGGTCTTCCAAGTGTGCGACATGAACGTGACGCATAGAATATATAAGTTTTCACCAGCCCCGACAACTTTGCCAAATAAAAACAGTCAAATGTATACGTTGAGATGGTGCAAATCGCCGGCAAAGCTGCAAATAATAAGAATAAGAATAAACGAAGCAATTTCAATAGGGACCTTCCAGTTTCACTGGCTCGGTCCCTAATAACAGACTTGCCGTCTGCGGTTTTATTACCCCGAACCCCGAGTAGCATCCGCATTTGCTACACGATGGTTTCATCATTCAGAGTATTGTCCTTCAACATCCCAGAAAGACTTAACCTAAACCCCAAATAGACCCAAAAAGACACCAACTTCAATGACTACACAATACACCATTGTTGCAATCTTCATGCATGTCATTCAGACAGGTGTGTCTAAGGTACACACAGACAGATGATAGTAACAGTGTGCAATAGAGATATAAGATTACCGCTCACGGTTGGTCCCCAGCAGGCTCCATACAAGGACAGACAGTAATTAATTCATAGCATATGGGTGTCAGTGGAGCAGCCACTACTTGGAGCCAGGCAGCATGACTTGAGCCAACTCATTCTAATACACCTTAACGACCGGTTAAGTCACATACAGTTAAGGCTAATCTTCCTTTCCAGTCTGTTATGCCAAGACAGACTTTGACGAGTGTGTGTGTGTGTGTGTGTGTGTGTGTGTGTGTGTGTGTGTGTGTGTGTGTGTGTGTGTGTGTGTGTGTGTGTGTGCTAGCTGGTCTTTTTTTTTTTTTTTGGGGGGGGGGGGGTGTTTACATGGGGTATGGTGGTGACTGGTGTGTGCAACCTAGTGGAAGATTAGCTGTAATCTGATAAACAGGAGACTGCAGAGAGAGTCCCACAGCAGGACTGAAGGTGTAATCCTAAATAAGCCTGCCGCAACCTATAAATACCATCAGTGTCCATGTAAAACAACCTCCACGTCTCACCCTCGACCTGACAGATCAAATGTTGTTCCACAGACTAGTCTAGCTGTGACTGCTGCTCCTGATCTGATATCTAGAACAGATTGTATCTTCCATTTACTTTGCTGTTGTCCCCTGGGGCTTTTTCACCCGCCTGTGTTTTAAACCTGTTTTTTCAGGATTGCCAAAGAAAGAGAGAATGGCCCAAAAAAGAGGTAGACTGTGCATAACCACAAGACTTCTCCTATAATGCTGTCAAGACACACCTCAGTCTGAGAAACGCCACACTTTACTTAACGGACGACCCATAACAGATGCAGAGCCAGTCTGCAAAAACAGGTTGTATGTCAAGGCTACAGAATCAAATAGAATAGAATATTCATTTATCAGGTTTGGATTTAGGATTATGTAAATTAGCATGTGTGCAGCACAGCTACAGTTGTACACTCTGTAGGTAAATACAGGTGCGTGCGCACACACACACACACACACACACACACACACACACACACACACACACACACACACACACACACACACACACACACACACACACACACACACACACACACACACACACACACACACACAAACACAAAATTAATGTTGCGTAAATGATGACAAGAAGCATGGCTGCTGAACATATTTGCGAAAAAAGTGTCTGGCCTATAATTATCATTATTAATGTGATGTTTATGGCCACTCACAGGCTCCAGTGTATTTGGCGAGCATATCATACGACCAGCATGACTATTAGTATAAGTTCTCGCTAACACTTTAGATTAGGGACCACATATTCACCATTAACTAGTTGCTTATTAGCATGCATATTAGTATCATATTAGCTCTTTATTAGTCATCATTATAAAGCACTTATTAATGCCTTATTCTGCCTGACCATGTTTAACAACTACAAGGCCATTAACTAAGAGTTTTCCCTCAATAACCTCCTAATTACAACTTATTGATAGGAAGTAAGGAAAATGTTGTTCTATTCTCATGTAACTTAAACACAAATCTACAAATGTTAATAGTGTCCAAATAACTCTAAATTAAGTATTTCCAACTAAGAATATGTTCCTTATTCTAAAGCAGGGGTGGCCAACCAGTTAGAGACTAAGAGCCAAATGTTTTACTGTGTTACTGCAAAGAGCCACATCATACACGCAGGCACACATGAACATCCCCCCTATCCCTTCCTCACTCACACACGCTCGCGATGCGGCTCGGGAGCCGCGGGTTGGCCACCCCTGTTCTAAAGTGAGGTCTTGCTCATAACTAGTATACTAGTTGACATTATTAACCCACACAGGTTCCCTATTCTGAAGTTGCCTCCTCTTCACACTTAGTTAATAGTGACTATGTGGTCCCTAATCTGAAGTGTTACCAAGTTCTCTGATTCACAAGTACCTAACACAGTGGTTCCCTACTCTTTTTACTCCATGTGCCTGTATGTCAATGTCTCGGTGATCATATGTGTATTGCGCCACACGTGTCGTGATTAGTAGTAGTTCACTCATGGTTACAAATCATCTGTTCGTATACACAGGACCTTTAAGAGATGTTTTAAAAAACATATATTTGAAATGTAGTGGTGTCCTGACACCAAGGTTGTGAAACACTGCCCTGACATAATAAAGATCAAACTCAATGCAACACTTTGGCTTGGTCACAAATATCATTCAATGTCTGCTAAAACCAAACTCCTGTGCCAAGTATACTTTCTGGTTAAAATCTCTGGCATACAGGCTGTAAATGTCAGTGTTACCTCTCCCACGTACACCAGACCAGCCATGTACCGATACAGCAGACAGCTTAATAGCATACTCAGGATGATGCATGCCATAGGGAGAGAGACAGAGCGAGAGGTTCACGTTGGTAATAACCCACACCGATGACTAATGATGTACCTTACACATCACGCCATTTACGTAAGGGATTTTCTTATCTTTATTCCAAGAAGATGTACAGGGCTGTGTGGTTACGTCATTGGCTGGTACGACTGGTGTAAGCAAGGAACAACCCAGCTCAATAGCCCAAACAGAATTGTTTATTTCCTGTCCAAAATGGTATTGTAAAAAAATAGTATTGTGGCAATGTCATTAACATTCAGGGCATTCAGCAGACGCTTTTGTCCAAAGCATGCATTTGTCAGTAGAAAGTAAAACAACAAGATATCACTGTACAACAACAAGTTTCTAGGTGCACCATAATTGCTAGATTTAGCTATTCTTTCGGGTATACATTATGGATAGCTAGGGTCTGATGCTATACGATGCCATGTGCCATTTAATTGCCAGGATGTACAAACACACATTAGTGCATAAGAGGTTTGTTTGTTTTTGTTTGGGGGGGGGTAGGGAGAGGAGGGAGGCTATGCAGACTATGAGTCCAGGTGAACTCTGAGCAAATGAGTCTCAAATCTCCTGTGGAAGCTGGTGAGCAACTCTGCTTTCCTGACAGCGGCAGGGAGCTCGTTCCATCACTGCACCGCCAAAACAGAGAACAGTATGTCATTATTGCAGTACACATTTACCAACATTAAGATGACCCATCCCTGTGCACATCAAGCAGGAGAGTTCAGGGACCAAAACAAAAGATAGATAGCCCCTTTTTTGTTGTTTGTCACCATTACCCCATCCACATAAGAGCTTGGTCCCAAAACGATCAGTACCCTTAGTACCAGCAGGAAGGGATCAGCCAATCTAGTCAATCTTAAGTATCTGGGAAGTTTCAGACCAGCCATCCAGTCTCTACTGATAACAGCCTGTCCTCTTCTGACATATGGAAGCCTCAAGAAATGCTGTGTGTCTGTGTCTGTGTGTCTGTCTGTGTATAATTGCTACTCATATTGGTATATCATAGGTAGGAGAGGAGGAAAGGGGAAAGTGCGTACGTGAAAGACCAAAAGAGCAACCATGTGTTAGAGAGGTCAGATGAGAAAGGCAAAATAGGGAAGAAAAGGGCAGCATCCTGTGGGCCAGCTTTCATAACTTCCTGTCATAGACAATACAAATTTGAGAAAGAATGTAGTTTAAGAAATAATGCCTGTGTTCACTCTGGGACGCAATCTCTAAAAAGAGTGTGTGTGTGTGTGTGTGTGTGTGTGTGTGTGTGTGTGTGTGTGTGTGTGTGTGTGTGTGTGTGTGTGTGTGTTTCAAAGTGGCAGAGGTGGGTAGAGGACAAGAGTGCATAAAAAGGAGACCGCTCGAGCACCACGGGACACCAGTGAACAACCGTAGCAGATTAAATGATTTACTTGTCATTGGTTGTTATTATGGGACATTTGTTTGACTTTGTTATCGCCTGAAGATCGTGGAGCGAAATAAACCGGTGAGTCACGGCAGACTTCCGGCAGACTTCTGGCAGACTGCGCAAGCGCATTGCCGGAGCGAGGCAACTACAGTCAATCTATGAGCTCTCATATCGATTAACCTATGGGAGTTAGGTGACACAATCAAGGCACACCCCCTCATTATCATATAAATTAAGAAATACAGGGAAATGAACAAACAAATAGGGAAATAAATAAATACAGAAATAAATTAATAGGACAATAAATTAATACAGAAAAAAATGAATAGGGAAATAATTAAAAACAGAAATTAACAATTATGGAAATAAAACATATTGTATTTGTATATTTATTTATTTATTCCTGTGTAAATGTACTTATTTTCAAATATTTATTTTATTTCTACATTAATTTCTGTATTATTTTATTCATTTATTTATTAAGTCATTTATCTATTCATTCATTCATTTTTTATTTTGGCAGTCTTGGTCCTCCATAGGGGGCAGCCCTAGGCTTTGGGGAAAAAAATGGTCTTATTTAGACCGGCCTTCTTGTTTTCGAGAGCAATCATAGCACTTGGACCGTGTAAAGGCGAGAAGGGGGGTGCTGGCTGTGGGTTGTCTGAGGAGAAATGGATGGGGAATTTCTCAAGACAGCCATACGTGCGCACGGTCACCGCTCTGCTGGGAAGCTGTCCTTGGGGCGACGCTACGACGGCCCTGTCAGTAAAATGGGGAGGGAGCGCTGCTTCTCTGTTGAGTGTTTTCACAACAGTAACCCTAAATCCTAAATTCCAATGCATGTACATACACACACACGCACACACACACACACACACACACACACACACACAAACACAACACACAGATAACAGCCCACTTTTAGCCCACCACTAAGCCCAATTTTCATTTTCACTGAAATAACTTAAAATCATGTGATATTTTTTGGGGTCTGTACTAGGGGTCGACCGATTATTGGCCTGGCCGATTATCAAAGCCGATATTCAGCATTTTTACGAATAACGATATCAGTATTTTTGTACCCTATTGCCGATGCCGATTGCGAAAAATGCACTACTTTGGTTCTGAAGCAGCCACCTCTCTCTGTCTGTAGTCACCACTCTGTGGTCTCGAGCAATGTCCAGCCCACAGCACTATCTGATTGGTTACACGTCACGAGTAATAGCCTATCAACACTGAAGGCTACTGTGCCAGAGACGGGTACACAAAGAGGAATGCATTTGCAGACTGAGCAGCTCCGAAGGTGCAGTAAACATCAAAATCCTCTACGCTGAAGTTGCAAAAACACCACAATCTTATGATCTATTTCTATGACAAGCATGCCCAGTTTCCCAGTTACACGGAAAATGCCAAATAATGCACTTGCAGTTATGTAAGGGATAATGCCCGACGAGGTGTCCATTAACAGAAATTAATGGACGGCGCGGAGGCGTGAACCGTCCTACGCGAAGCTTAGTCCATTCATTTCTGTTAATGGCCACCTCGAAGGGCATTAACCCGCTTATACCATGGTCACTTACGAAAGAAAGAAATATTTAATCAATTAATAATACTTTAATGTGTTTTAGAGTTAAAATCGTGAGGGTTTTTTTTATTTTTACAAGTCGAGCGGACTATTTAATATCTCCCGTATGCAGGCGTTGCCAAGCAACGTGGCCATAGCGTCTTCATAGCGTCAACGTCTTTCCTAGGTGTACATTAACACTTTTTAACCTACACCCTCCAGCCAATCAGAATCCAGTATTCACCCAGACCATGGTATAAATACAGTTAAAGGGGAACTTGGCAACTCTAGCCATTTCTTCGCTGGTTTTCACTTTTGTCGTCGCATGTTTTCTCAACGAGCTCCCCCTACAGGTCTGGGACGTATATTACACAACACTGTCGTAAAAAAACTTGCGGCACCCTTCTCCCCCTTTTTACCGCTGCTCATGTGCATTTGTTACCGGGCAACTTTTTCGTGTGGCGCGATGTCTACCGAGGTGGGTAATACACACTGTTTTTATAGCCGGCGTGATTAACCGTTATTGAGGGGGGCGTGTGTGTTTATGTTGAATTGCCGTAAAGCAGTTCGTGTTTCTCGCTCGTTCTCGCTTCTCGCGACACATCCCATTTCCAATTTACCGGGACGGTAGTCCCAAAGTTGCAAGGCTGGTTTTCCACCTGGGGGCGCTGGGGGGAGCGGGGATAGTCACCATTAACACCGGAACAGACCATTTAACCATCCAAATGATTTCCAGACGGGTTTATTAAGTTGAAAAAGTTGCCAAGTTCCCCTTTAACTATAACAAGATAATAGTTTATTTATGTAGCGATAGCTATATCTTTGAGGAACAAACAGGTTTGTTCACAAACGGGTTGGCGGAGAGATTTTACTCCTGTTTTCTCTAAATTAGTAACAGTGACACAATGGCATAGATTTCTGTGCTGAATATCATATAATTACCACATTTAAAACAAAACAAAAACGATTTTGAGTTTCCTGACACTGAGTGGCAAAAAGTTTTTGGACAGATTCCATGCATCAGCTCCCCTCCTCCTCCATTAGCGCCCACATCATCCGCCACCTGGTGACAAGGTTGATATGCTAAGCAGTGTCCAGGTGGGATGTGCCATGTGGATAAGGAAGCACACATCCACGTCTCATTAAAACTGCATAGCCAATAAGAGGCTACTGGATTTCCTCGATGTTTCAATACTGTGCGCTCAAAGTTTGAAGGCCTGTCAAGCGCTGTCTAGGACCTTGTTTCAACATTCAATATCTATGGTGTTCACTGCAGCAGCAGCAGCAGCAGCAGCAGCAGCACTCACCGCTATTAAAACCAGGCTTCAGAAATACCCTGACGAGATGCATATATATACATCGCATAAATATGTGTTTTACATACTATTTTAGAGGGCGTTTTAACTTGCAACTTTGATTGCAGGTTGCCTCGTGTTTGACGTGTTTTGGCTTCCCCTTATCTGCCCCAGTCCATGTCTGCGGCTATCCAACCAGACGTCTGGCGACCCATACAAGGCCTCTCCAGGGGGGTAGAACTTTCTGTCTGGTACAACACACTGACCTGAGCCATGTATTTCAACACTCCCGGCAGCATTTAGTCATTTCATTTATCTCTACACCAGTCTGCTGCCCCGAGGTCCTGTCCCCCATAACAAAACTGTCATCTCACCACGGCAAGGAAAATAAAACACAAAAACAATAGGTCATAAACTCACGCATCATAACGTAGGCGTGCCGTGTCGCCAGGTGAAAGCTTTCCTGGTTAACTATGCAATTTGTGCACTGCAGTGACTCTGCATTCCTCTGTGTGTGCATGCCCTGACAAACAGCCCGGCAGACCTTCCTATTATGTGGCTCAGTTCACGTAGTCACAAAAGGCTTACGGCAAAAAAAGATACCTCGGGGTCCTCAGGGTTGTGAATCAAAAGTGGATGATTCAACCCATTTCCCCACAGCAGATTGTTATTGCAGAGGGACTTGATCCTAGCCACTGGCTCAAATACAAACATGATATTTGTTCCAGCCTATCTTAAAAGTAATCGTATACATTAATCGAAATCAACCTAAAAAGAACAGTTAGGACGTAGTAACAAGGTCGGATTGATGTACAGGTTGTCATTTTGGGGATGCAAATGTTGGCCTTTTACTGATGTTTAAATAGACAATCCACCAAAAAGTACATTCAAACTTTTTAAATAATTCCAATAGGCAAGTTATTCAAGTAACTTAAGTGCCCAAACTAGCTGTCCATATATTTGCCAGCATGAAAGTTAGGCATATACCATACCACCTTGTGATCATAATTCTAATGTATCTAACAAGTTAGTTCTAACAAATGTAATTGGGCAGTTTTATGGCATTGTTATACATCGCTCTATAAATGAAGACCAGTGTGCCCTTGTATTCACCCTTTATCCCTCCCTCCATACCTCCCCTCTCTCTCCCTCCACAGCTCTTTCACACATGGTCCTGTCCTACATCTTTCTCGGCTCTCCCTCACCTGATCTTCGATTCTCTGGTTTCGCTCTTTTTCTCGCCCCACTCTCTAAAGTCCTCCTATTCACTATGAGCCAAGAGGCCCCTGCCACTACCAGCGCATTACCCACTCCAGTTTCACATTGGCACTCGCTCAGCCTCCTCTCTACACCACACAGTGTGCTAGTCTTCCCCCCCCCCGAGACACATTGGAAGGCAATGAGAAAAGTTTAATGACAGCAGAGCTAAGGAACGACCCATTAGATAAGAAAGAATAGTCATGTTTTCAAAGAACGAATTGTTAAACGTGACAACTGGAGAAGCAGGTAGAGTTGTGCTG
>JAOPHQ010005771.1:5000-78138 GCA_030340625.1 Merluccius polli | reverse complement strand
CAACAACAGATAGTTGAAAGGAAGAAGGGAAGCCAGTAGGCCCATATATACGCATATTTCCCTTTTTATCTGTAGGTCATCCATTATTAAAATCCATGATTAAAACATGGATTCCCCAATATGGATTAAAATACGGATGGAAATCCAGAGTGACAATGAATTCTCAAAATACTTTAAAGGAACAGAAACAGCTTTGTGTTTGTCATGATTGATCAAAATAAACCATAAGAGAAATTTTACTGGAAAAAAAATGGTTATCAGCTATATAGTTTCCAATGAGGCTACCCTGTAGTCTTTTAGTCCCCTAATGGTTTCACAACAACACTGGTGTGAGGGCCCCAGGTGTGAGGGCCCCAGGTGTGAGGGCCCCAGGTGTGAGGGCCACAGGTGTGAGGGCCACAGGTGTGAGGGCCCCAGGTGTGAGGGCCACAGGTGTGAGGGCCGCAGGTGTGAGGGCCACAGGCGTGAGGGCCACAGGTGTGAGGGCCCCAGGTGTGAGGGCGACAGGTGTGAGGCCCCAGGTGTGAGGGCCCCAGGTGTGAGGGACACAGGTGTGAGGGCCCCAGGTGTGAGGGGCACAGGCGTGAGGGACACAGGTGTGAGGGACACAGGCGTGAGGGACACAGGCGTGAGGGACACAGGTGTGAGGGACACAGGTGTGAGGGGCCACAGGTGTGAGGGGCCACAGGTGTGAGGGCCCCAGGTGTGAGGGCCCCAGGTGTGAGGGCCACAGGTGTGAGGGCCCCAGGTGTGAGGGCCCCAGGTGTGAGGGCCGCAGGTGTGAGGGCCCCAGGTGTGACGGCCCCAGGTGTGAGGGCCCCAGGTGTGAGTTCCCCAGGTGTGAGGGCCACAGGTGTGAGTTCCCCAGGTGTGAGGGGCCACAGGTGTGAGGGGCCACAGGTGTGAGGGACACAGGTGTGAGGGCAGCAGGTGTGAGGACCCCAGGTGTGAGGGCCACAGGTGTGAGGGCCACAGGCGTGAGGGCCACAGGCGTGAGGGCCACAGGCGTGAGGGCCGCAGGTGTGAGGGCCCCAGGTGTGAGGGCCACAGGTGTGAGTTCCCCAGGTGTGAGGGACACAGGTGTGAGGGACACAGGTGTGAGGGGCCACAGGTGTGAGGGCCACAGGTGTGAGGGCCGCAGGTGTGAGGGACACATGTGTGAGGGACACAGGCGTGAGGGACACAGGTGTGAGGGCCACAGGCGTGAGGGCCCCAGGCGTGAGGGCCACAGGCGTGAGGGCCCCAGGTGTGAGGGGCCACAGGTGTGAGGGCCACAGGTGTGAGGGCCACAGGTGTGTGTACCTGGAAGGCCTCGGTGCCCGGCTGCTGCAGCAGCTTCACTGCCCGGCCCCCTGCGGTCTTCTGGCCGCGCCCGTCGTGCCAGGTGAGGTTCCCGCCCGTCCGCCGGCTCAGCTGCCGCTTGAAGTCCTCAGGAATCGCCCGGTACTCCACAGCCGGCCTGCAGAAACTGAAGCTAGACGCGGCTGCGGAGATACGAGGAGGAAACGTTGACATTTAGACATTTCACAGACGCTTTTTTATCCAAAGTGAGTTACAAGTGAGGCTGAGGAACAATAAAAATATAAAAATAGTATTAAAAAAAAAATAGTATTAAAAAGAAAAACACAACTGGACAGTATGGGGAGGAGCTAGAGTATAGAAATCAGAAATGTAAGGTTCATATACTTTTATTAGTGCATAATTGTTAATACACATATCTAGACTATTACATACATACTACAGTGCATTATTTAGATAACGTTAAAACTGCCTTAAAATCGCCTGAGATAGTGGGGGTTACTCGTAGCAACAATAGCGCAGGCCATGCCGTGTGTAACAGTATACTGGCTAGCTCTCGGCGGTGGCGGTGTGCGTACGCCGCGGACAGCCAGGTGAAACTTGAAACAGCAGACGAGTGATGTCAGCAGGCCGATGACATCATCCATGTGAGGTATTGCTTTACTGACAGGGTCGTAAGAGGAGCCGCCGCGTGACACGCCGCTTCAAAGGCTTCTCGAAGTGTACCGACTATATAGGCGTCTTCCTGGAGTTCAGGCTGTGTACCGCTACCAGGCTATATACGCTGAAAGATCAGTTGTTGTGTTATCGTGGTCGTGAGGCAGCAACATGTTGGCACAGCTCCGGATACGCCCATCAGCAGGTGGCTCCCTGACACGGAGCCATGAAAGAAAGTAGGGAAGAGGAGTAAACAGCGGGGAGCAGCGCAGGAGAGCTGTGGGGCCATTACTGATTCATGGACCAGATTGGGGAGAATCTTCCCTTGCCGTTGCTTGAAACAGGCATCTGTGTGTGTGCATGTGTGCGTGTGTGTGCGTGTGTGTGTGTGTGTGTGTGTGCGCGCGCATATGCAAATGTAAATGCATATGCAAGTAGAAGTCAACACGTTTTATTCAAGTAATGAGAGGAAATAGCGATGAAGAGATGAAGAGGATGCGGAGATGAAAGAGGGTCTTGTACGGCTCTTCCTTTGCATTATCCCCCCCATCCCCCTATCCCAGACCCCAGACCCAAGACCCCAGACCCCAGACCCCCAGCGGTTGTGCCTGCTGCACCGCAGGCATCACTGGGGCGGTGCAGGTGTGGCGGTCTGTTGTCTGTCATCTGTTGTCCGGCAACAATATAACATAACCAAACCCCCTATCAAACCCTATCAAACACTATCAAACCCTATCAAACCCTATCGGTTTACCGTCAGTTACATGGACGGGTTTAACTTAGATCGCTGTTATTTAAAATATGGATGAAGTTACAGTGGATCTCCACAGATCCCCTTTTGGACTAACCACTCAAGGAGGGGTCCACCTGACCGAGGGTGCTGTCCCTTTCAGCACCACTGTCCACTAGGAGACCCCCCCCCCCCCCCCCACCAGACCAACACACAGACCAACACACAGACCCCCACCCAGACCCCCACCCAGACCAACACACAGACACACACACAGACCAACACACAGATCAACACACAGACCCACACACAGACACACACACACAGACCCCCCCACACACAGACCCACACACACACAGACCCACACACAGACCAACACACAGACCCACACACAGACCAACACACAGACCCACACACACACACAGACACACAGAGACCAACACACAAACCAACACACAAACTACCAACACATAAACCCAACACACAGACACACAGAGACCAACACACAAACTAACACACAGACCAACACACACACCCACACACACACCCACATAGACCCACACACAGACCCACACACAGACCAACACACAGTCTAACACACACACAGACCAACACACACACACACACACACACACACACACACACACACACACACACACAGACCAACACATAGACCAACACACAGACCCACACACAAACCAACACACAGACCAACACATAAACCCAACACACAGACACACACAGAGACCAACACACAAACCAACACACAAACTAACACACAGACCAACACACACACCCACACACACACCCACATAGACCCACACACAGACCAACACACAGACGCACACACAGTCCAACACACAGACCCACACACACACACACACACACACACACACACACACACACACACACACACACACACACACAGACCCGCTAGGATAATGAAGACGTCTCCTACCGTCCACCGCCATGGCGCACAATCCGTCCTCGTTCCTTTACGCGGAGCCCATCGTTACTGTCGTCTCCAACGCCGTCCGTCTCGCTATAAACCCATTCAGCAAACTGTTGTTGTTGTTGTTGTTTATCTCCAGCAGACGATCAATGTGTATTGTTTTGTCTTTTGTCTTTTTGTTTTAAGTCAAAGTAGTGACTGATCTGCGTCGGAGCTGCGTGCGTATTTTGCGCTCTCCTCCTCGCAGCCTACATCTCGCCTCCCTCCAGGTCTCCAAGTGTCTCCAATGTGTGTGTGTGTGTGTGTGTGTGTGTGTGTCAGATGAAGAAATGTCAAAAGCTGGTTTTGCGAGTCCGGGCTGCTTGCTGCTGCTGCGCATCAGTGTGTGTGTGTGTGTGTGTGTCTCAGTGTGTGTGTGTGTGTCTGTGTGTGTGTGTCTGTGTGTATGTATAAGTGCGTGTCGTGAGAATCCCAAGCGCGGCTTTTTCTCAAGAGCCGCCGCAGCCCGCAGCCCTGTAATTAAAGCATCCAGCGCAGCCTAATGAAAAAGCCCGAGAAGAGGAGACCCGGGTCCACAATGAGGAGGTCCCCTTACCAGAGAGTCCCTGCATAAAGCCAGCTCTATGTCCAGGGGCAGCAGGGCCAGCCTGATGGACCCTCTTTGTGGGTCTGCATCGGGACATTAGACGGATTATCCCGGAGTGCGCCAATGCGCGCTGACCCGGTAAACCAAACGCATTTGCGAGCAAAACTCAAAAGCAAAGCTTTCTACGTGATGTGTGTGTCACTCATCAATCATTATTGACCGCGTGGCATGCAGTTCATCAGCACTTAGCACGGATTGGGTTAGACATGAAAGACATACTGGGAATGCAATATTGATTTGACTGATTTACAGTGACATTTACAATGAAGGCATTCCTGCTGTGCCACACTGGCTGATGCTTTATAGTGCAGTGTGCAGTGTGTGTGTGAGTAGTGCTGCACAATAAATGATATTATCGACAGTATTATTACAGTATATATATACAGGACAGGGTTAAAAGTTGTATAATAATAATAATAATGATAATAATAATGATAATAATAATGATAATAATAATAATAATAATAATAATAATAATAATAATAATAATGTGATTAAGTTACAGTAGCACTTCAGCAGGTGGATGTGCAATAGATCCGGTGGCCTATGGCCCAATAACAAGCAGATGAACGGATGAAATGTACTGTAAATAAATGGTTTTCACAGGAGAGAAGAGTTTATAATATTAATAACACAGATGTACCCTCAGTGAGCAGCTGCCTCGTTGAGAAATAATCCCCCCCCCCCCCCATACACACACACACACACACACACACACACACACACACACACACACACACACACACACACACACACACACACACACCCCTTTATATATTTGTGCTCTATATGATGGAAATGTAATATGCATTATATGCAATATTGTTTTTTCACAAATCCCCTCCTAAAAGCTGTCCAAGGCCTCTTGCCTCGTGCTGACTACAAGCTGGGAGCTGAGCAGCAGGGGGCAGACTGAGCAGCAGTCCACTCACATGAAACATTTACACATGTAGTGTTACATATCCTTGAGGGGTGTGGCCATGATTTAGTGAGATGTCTAATGTAACCTAAACACTGAACCGCTACCACAAACAAACCAAACCTGATGGGCAAATGTGAAGTGTGCCAGAAAACTCTCCGGTTGTGTTTGGCCAACAGATGAGGTTTGCCCAGACCAACATTTGTTTTGTCAAATGACTGTTGTCTGTGGATTATAATTAGCCAAGAGGGCTTAGGTAAACACACCGAAAACAGTCATCTCCAACACATGTGCACATATACTGTAAATGCTTATTAAACACATTTACAGCTATAACTCAGCGCAGGGAAGGGGATCTGGTAAGTAGCGCAGTGTGACCAAAGTGTTGTGTGTTTCTTCACTGAGGTCAATATACACAAACCGATTCAGCCACTGAAACACAGTGTGCATAAACCACAAGAATGAATTATTCATCATGAATGCTAATATACAAAGTATTAAAGTTTAATGCATATTTTCTAATGATTTGTTTTTCGTTTGACCCTTTTCTCTGCAGAATGCAGTAAAACAAAACAACCAGGCTAACGCTATCAGAATAGGCTAACGCTATCAGAATAGGCTAACGCTATCAGTATAGTCTAACGCTATCAGAATAGGCTAACGCTATCAGAATAGGCTAACGTTACACAGAGGAAGGTCTTTCCTTTGCAGTTTTAGGGCTTAAGGGAAAGTCTAGAAATGCGTTGACCTCTCAGGAATGTCCACAATGGTTTCCTTTGACTCCTTTAAAGCGGTCCAAACAACATGGCCGCCTGTGAGAACGCCACTGTCACAGCCCTGCAGCAGGAGAGAGGAGAGAGGAGAGAGGAGAGAGGAGAGAGGAGAGACCACTTAAACACATTTAGCAAGAAGACTCCGAATGTCGACTGGAGCTGTTAAGAATAAACAAGATAGAAATGGAGGATAGTTAAATAATGTGTTCATTTCCCATATGGCGTTGGGGTTCTACAGACCGCCACACCGAGGTCATAAAGCCAGCGTGCGCGCCGCACACACACACACACACACACACACACACGCACACACACACACACACACACACACACACACACACACACACACACAGCAACAATCACGGCTTCACGTTGTTCACCCATAAGCCGTTCTCCTTCCATGAGTGTTTTCTTTTCCACGCGCCGATTCACCCGCACACTTCCCCTAAAGTGGCGCTCGGCGAGTGGCGCCTTACGAACGGCTGAAGTGTGATGCAAGCGTGTGATTGGCAGGTGTGTGGAGGGGACGCCGCACAGCTGCAACATTGTGATGTCACCGGCGAACACTTTGGGGTGGGGCTGCGGGGCCTCTTGCAGAATAAAGGCGGCGTTTGTTACGTATAGCGGCCCAATGACAGCTCCTCATGCGGTGTTCTGCGCTGTTTCCAATCACAAAATAAAGAGTTTTGTTTGCAAACCTTTAACCTTTGACATTTTAAAGAGTTGGGGAATATATAATATATGTATGCTGCTGGTGGGAAAATATGAATGAGTCCCCTCCCAGACACACACACACACACCTCCCCTCTTCACACACATGCCCTTTTGTTGTGGAGTCTCAATAGAAACAGGGAGCTTGCAGGTAAATAAAGGCGGGTCCCGGTACAAACAGGAAACAGGAAATGAGCTGTTAACAAGAGCCAATCAACAGATCCTTCTGGAATAATGCACACTGTGTTGTCCCGATGGAAGTGTAGTTCAGGCTAACATTATTTCTAGGAGTTGTGAAGTGAAATAAATAACACACACAAAAAGCTGTTGGTGTGTGAGAGGAAGACACGACACACTTTGTACCGCAAAGTCTTGTGGGACATTTTTCTGATATAATAATATAATTATGATAATATAATATTCTCCCGGTTGACACCAGTAGAGCACACAGCACTTAACATCCACACACTCACGAGTTACGAAATGCATCTCTGAAACTTCTCCACAGAGGAAACTATTTGGCAGACTCCACTTCAGAAATGTTGCTGAGCAGCATTCACTACTGTGAAGTAATTGAAGGGAAATATGTATTATATATATATATATATATATATATATATATATATAATGTCTGTATAAATGGATTAATGTGGTCCTATTAAAGCAGATTCTAGGAACACACCGCCGCAGCCAATGCAAAATGCGGCAGCCAATGCAAAATGCGACCGCAAAAAAGACCGGTTTGTTGTACTGTGTTTGTGAGTCGAGGCCCTGTGTGTGTGTTTGTTTGTGTGTGTGTGTTTGTGTGTGTGTGTTTGTGAGTCGAGGCCCTGTTTGTGTGTGTGTGTTTGTTTCTGTGTGTGTATGTGTGTGTGTTTGTGTGTGTGTATGTGCGTGTGTGTTTGTGAGTCGAGGCCCTGTGTGTGTGTATGTGCGTGTGCACGTGCATGTGTGCGTGTATGTGTGTGGTGTGTGCGTGTGTATGTGTGTGTGGTGTGTGCGTGTGTGTGTGTATGTGCGTGTGTGTTTGTGAGTCGAGGCCCCGTGTGTGTGTTTGTGTGTGTGTGTTTGTATGCCTGTTTGTGTGTGTGTGTGCACGTGTGTGTGTATGTGTGTGTATGTGCATGTGTGTGTGTGTATGTGCATGTGTGCGTATATGTGTCTATGTGTGTGCAGTGCACACGTGCACAAACGTATGATTGAGTGCATGTGTGTTTTTAACAGAGGCCATTTGTGTGTATTTGTCTGCAGCTTCTGGTGGTTTGCTGTGAGTTTTAGTGAAAGGTGGACTCTGTGTTTATGTGTGAAGTCAGAGTCCCCAAGATGTGTAAACGGATATGGGAGCCGCTTGCTGCTGCCACCGCACCGTCACACCGGCACAGGACCTCACAAACCACAAGGACATCATCTGCTAATTGTTTATTTTATTCAAGAAAAAAAATCACATGCCCTAATTATGTGACGCTGTTTTTCGCTAATACTTCATTGATGCTCGGAGTGCTGTTTAAACATAAAAGTAAAAAAAAGTGAAAGACATGTAATGCTCAGCGCTACGTTAAATATGTAGAGCGGGAATCGTGAGCGTGACATTAAGCTGCTTACCGAGACTGACACTGTGACAGTGCAAATGCTGAGCAACGACCTATTAAGCCGTAAGTCCTCCGCTAATAAGTTAGCAACCTAAAAAGTTTCATCCGAATATTAAATGCTCAGGAGAAACAGGCAGCGCTCGACGACACGCGACTTGTCCTTAAAAAATCGAAGCTATTTTAGTTTTGTTTTTTCCTTTTGCCGTGATGTCAGGGAGGAAAAGTTGTCACAGAAACCTTTCCTCCGCAGAGGTCTCTGCTGCTCTGCTACATGGATGAGTCAGCGGTCAAACAAGTGATGAGAGAGTGTGTATTTTAATAAAACGTTAAATGAAAATGAGTGTACCAGTAAGTTGGGGGGGGGGGGACCCGACCCTCTCCCCACTTGGTCTCACCTTGGTGCTACCCTGGAAGGGGTAAAGAGGCGTGGTGGGAGGGGATGTGCCATTAGGACCCTTTTAGTGGCTCCAGCCGTCCCCCGGACCTCACAGTGGACTGTTGTCCCTCCGGAAGAGTCTGCCACACCCAAGCCGCTCCAGGGTTCACATTTATAGGTTGCCACTCTGCTTTTTACTGCACTCCTGAACGTCGCTCCGAGGCTCAAGGTTGCACTGCAGGGATCTAGTTCCTATTATTTTGTTTTTTCATTCATTTCAGAGTTTACCCGTTTGTCGTTATTTTTATTGTTGTTGGGTTTGTTTATTTATTTTTATTTTTTTTAAACCTTGGCTGTATTGGAAAATAACATTTTTGTTCTGTGGCATTACTTTATTCTCACTTTTTTGGTTTTTAAAAGTTTTGACTAAGCCACGAGCGGCTGTACAATGACGCACATGAGCGTATCTCCGCTTGTCGCCCTGACACTTTTTGTGGCGCTGGTTGGAGCCAAGTTCTACAGCCCTCCCCAGTATAACCACTACAAGGCTGGACCACTCAACACCATGACCCTGGAAAACCCACCAGCAGACACAAGTAAGTGGTCCCTCGCTCTCCTGGTCTCTCTCTCTCTCTCTCTCTCTCTCTCTTGTTCTCATTCTCCTCATGTCATCATGTCTTGTTCACAGTTGAAACAGGTTATTATTTCATGACAGGCAAAAATGGTAACACTGTTTTACTCTTCACCTTCTCTGTATTCCTCTGTTTCAGGAACCACTGTGCCTATGTGGTGGAGAAGACGGTCTCCTTCAGCATGCAGGAGGGCGCCGCCCCGTACGTCAAGGCCGAGTACAACAAGTGTTCCTGGGGGAAGAAGTGTCCCGCCCTCCTGTAAGTGCTACCAACTGAAAGTTTTATAGTCTAGTGTCATTAATGAGCTGTGTGCTTTGTGCACATACATATTCTATCTTTAAAAACACAAGTAGTGCTGTGTGGTGATAGTGTGTCTGGTACTTCTGATGTTTCCCTCCCTCAGGTACCGTCTGATGTACAAACCCATCTTCAAAGTGGCTCATAAGATGGTGACAGAGTTGGAGTGGCGTTGCTGTCCAGGGTTTTCCGGCTATGGCTGCATGGAGGCCACTTATCATCACCCGCCCGTGAGAATGATGCCCCCCTTCAAGGGCCCACCGTTCACCAAGGGACCTCAGTTCAAGGGCCCTCCGCACAAAGGTCCCATGTTTAAGGGTCCAATGGTCAAGGGTCCCATGTTCAAGGGTCCCCCCATGAAAGCCAACCCGTGGAGTCAACCCAAAGGGCCTCCGACCGGCGGTATCCACGCTTACCCCATGCATCACTTCGAGTCCCCGATGGCCCCCTCTTACCCGGAGACCTCCTTTGAACCGTATCCCTCTGGACCTGAGCCCATGCCAGACCACGAAGGTCCACACCAGACCGGGCATGAGCCAGAGCCACTGCCAGAGTCGGAGATGGAGCTAGGCCATGGACATGGACTTGGACACGAGGACCAGCATGGCCACGCACCGGAGCAGCATGTCTTAGTGGAAACTGCGCCGACTCATGAAGGCATAGAGGTTGAAGGTAAGATGGAGGTCTAACTTTGCTTTAGTGTTAATTATGTATGAAACAACTTAATCAAGCTAACTTTTAAGCTAAAATGTAACATTCGTGTTAGTAGAAAGTTTTCTTTACTTTTGATATGAATGTGTTGATATCCCAGTTATATCAGAAATGTAGATAGTTAAAAAATAAAAAATGGTGAATTTAATTTCAAGGAACCTTCTGTTCACAATCTCATCTGTCCTATCAGGTCAAGGACTAAATAGTGAGGCGGATGAGCGTCTGGATCAGATGGAGGACGACATCAGGCGGTTAAGCCAGGGTCTAGAGACGCTGAGGGGGACCGTGAACGGACTGGAGGACGGCCTGCGTGCCTCCCTGAGAGAGGATGCCAACAGGATGCTCTCGGCTCTCCTCTCCGCCGGTCCCAGCCCTGTGTCCGCCCCGTCGCTGGCCTCCAGTCATTCGGCCGTCGGGTTCGGGGACATCCCCGGTGGAGACCCTGCGCTCGATGGGGTGGATGGACGGCATGTCTTCCCACCGACCGGGGACCTGAGTGGGAGGATTGAGGAGCTCAGGGCGGATCTCCAAGCCAAAACAGCAGAGCTTCTGGAACTGAGGACAACTGTGATGAGTCATGACGGCGCCCTGAAAACACTGTCAGGGGATCGGTTTGGCTCTACTGGTGTCGGTGTGGACGACGGCCAGAAGGCTGCAGAAATACTGGTGGACGCCAAACTGAGCGGGACCCGAGCCGAGATCCTGGGTGGGTTTGAGAAGCGAGTGACGGGGGCAGGGGCTCGCTGCGAGGAGAAGGCTGGGGAGGTGAGGCGCCAGTGCCAGCGGGAGCATGGGGAACAACGGGAGCAGATGCAACAGGGCCTGGAGGACAGTGCCAGCAGTTTGAAGAGAGAGATGGTCAAGCTGCAGACTCAAGTCCACGGACTGGAGTCTACAGAGAACTGCTGTGGCAGGATGCCCGGTCTGGTCGAGAGGATGACCCTGCTGGAGCTATCGGTGGCGGGACTCAACCAGTCCCAGGGACACCTGAGGGTGGCGCTGGGAGGACACAGGGATCACATCGAGGGCATGCTGGAGGGGAGGCTCGGGTATGTGGAGACCAAGCTCAATTTGACAGATAAGGCAACAGTTGGTGAGGTGGAGGGAAGGGGGCGTGACCCTGGAAGGAGTGATGTAGAACAGAGGCTGGAGGCTAAACTGGAGTGGCAGCTGAAGGCTCTCGAGGGCCGACTGCTGATCGCCGTAGAAGAGCTGAGCAACGCCACGGCCCCGCTGGACGGCCACGCTGTCCCCGCCCTGGAGACGGAGCTGGAGTCCCTCCGCAGAAGGCTGGAGATGGACGTGGACAGAGTCCAAAAACATCTGAGCAGTCTAGAAATGCGCTGCACCTCTTCCCTTACCTCTTCTGTTGTCCAGGGAGACGCAGCCATAGCAACCACCGCTGCTGATCGGGACCAAGAGGAGAGCGGCGTCAAGGGGATGTTGGACCTTCAGGCCGACCGCCTCGACCGCCTCAACGCCACGCTGGAGATCCTCCGGAGGCACCTGGCTCTCAGGGAGCAGCAGGAGGCGGAGGCGGGAGGCTCCTCCGTTCAGGGGGAGCTCATGTTCCTCAAGTTCAACATCCGCTCCGTCAACCGCACCCTGAACGTCCTGCAGGGGTCCGTGGGGACGGTGGTCCGCCACGTGGACCAGGCCAACAGCACGTGGCACGAGAGGGAGGAGCGTCTGGTCCAGCAGATGAAGGGCATGGTGCAGCTGGTGGGACGGCAGGCATCCATGCTGGGGTCGGGCGAGCGCCGGCTGACCCGGATGAAGGGCGAGCTGCAGGAGATGAAGAGGAGGCTGGCAGGGGAGCTGCAGGGCTGCCGCAGCACCGCGCTGGGTGTGAGGAAGGAGGTGAGCGAGGTGGAGGGCCGTGTGGCCAGTGTGGAGGACCAGTGTAAGGGGCTGAATCACGTGGTGGAGGACCTGGAGAAGATCAGGGAGGAGCTGGAGAGACAGTCGGACGGGCTTTTCACTCAGCTCAACGGCACCCTCTTCAGCCACGCCCAGCAGCTCTCCGACCTGAGAGGCGAACTCAAAAACTGCTCCGTAAAGGCGGAAACCTCGCAACAGAGCGCTGATCCGGCACAGACAAGAGGAGACACATTTACCTTGATTTAGTAGAAGACCTCCATGCACACTTCCAAAAGAAAAATAACAGAAAATGATTGCAAAATGTTCATAGACGTTTTATCGTATGCTCTGTACTGTACATAAGGGTTAAGAACCAGCACTGAAACACAATGGGACGCGAGTTTGGTTTTTCTTTTCGCTTGATTATTAATATCATTATGATATACATGTATAATATGAGATACAATGCTGTCAGGGGATGTGAACTGTATTTCTTGTTTCATTTCAACAACACTTTGTCTCAGAAGCCGTGTGTTGTGGGTCAATCGATGTGCTGCTATGATCCATCAATCATCTGGAGCCCTGGTGGCTTGGAAAATTACCAAACTTTTTGGGGAATATTGAAATGACTGTGTAACTGGGTTTTGTTGGGCAAATTGTTTACATGTGTTTTATATATTTTTTAAAGTGTGTAGTATTTGTCTAGAATAGAGGTATCCAAGTTAATCAACTTGTTTTGTTTTTATACTGTATCAATTCTTGTGTACTTGTGTCTACTTTTTCTGGAATTTTGTTGAAAACAAAATAAACACATCTCAACATAGACGCTTATATCCATCCATCTTCTGCCACTTATCCGGGGTTGGGTCGCGGGGGCAGCAGCCTAAGCAGGGAAGCCCAGACTTCCCTTTCCCCAGCCACTTCGTCCAGCTCTTCCTGGGGGATCCTGAGGCGTTCCCAGGCCAGCCGAGAGACATAGTCTCTCCAGCGTGTCCTGGGGCTTCCCCGGGGTCTCCTACCAGTGGGAATCTAATTAATCTAATATTCTTAATAAACCCAAATATCAGGTATAGTTCAACTCACATTTATCTAAGAATTGTATTAGGAGCCATTTCATTATATCCTGCAGCACCATCATGTCGAAGTGAAACCACCAGAGGGCAGTAGAGAAGCACTTGAGTTGTCACTCCAGACTGAGGATTACACAAAGTATGTCTGAAGCAATTGACATGCAAAGTACGAATGAGACTGTCCCTCCAAGTGACTGACTTCATTTCATGGGGACACAGCTCGCTTGCCAAAGGACACTAACAATTGGCTTCTCCACCGAGGTCAGAGGGGCATAAAGACACAGACAGAGAGACCAATCTAGCATTTTGCTCTGCAGCCCTCTGTCTCTTGGCCATGTGCTCTCCTTCTCCTTCTCCTGTCCTCCTCTTTCTCTCGTTCTTTTCCTCCCTCTCTTCTTGTGGCTGTGATGTATTTGCTGCACGTTGAGAGCGGCCCTCATCAGAAGATGAGCCATTGGTGACCTTTTTAATGCCCTTCTCCTCCTTCCTGTCCTCTATCAGACTATAAGCCTTAAAATCACAATGATCATTTGAGCCCACAAATCATATGTACATGTTTTTCTTTCTGTTGCATAAGGTATATAGTAAGGAGATCAGAGGAAAAAACATTGAAGGCAAACAGAAAACAAATACTGATGTAATCTATATACATAAAAACACAAGGGATGCAGAGACACACACACACACACACACACATGCTGTCTTTCTCTCTCCCTCTGTCCCTTTCTCCCTCCCTCTCTCCCTTCTCCCTCTCTCTCTCTCTCTCTCTCTCTCTCTCTCTCTCTCTCTCTCTCTCTCTCTCTCTCTCTCTCTCTCTCTCTCTCTCTCACACACACACACACAGCCAGGGACCGATCTTCCACTATTTCTAGGGGCATCCTGTCACATGGTGTAACCTTCAGACCACAGAGCAGAAGATATACTGAACCCACCTCATTAGCTCACAGTCCGAACTTTTTCGCTACCCTTCACTTTACCGGCGATTGTAGTCCTTTGCACTATTAATTTATTTTTTAACATTGAATCATTCGATTTGTATTCCGCTCATCCCGGCACGCAGTCACTGATCGCTGAGCCAGACTACAGCACATCCATCCTGAAGGTTCCCCTAACGGCAAGATGGTCGCTCAGGACGTTTCATGTGTCTGATGGATTTGCTTCTTGAGACACAGAATCCAATCTATGGCTTCTGATGTTTTTACTTCATGTGCTTCGTGTGCATAAGGGAGCCCACAAGATGGCCTCCCGCGGGGCATCGCAGAGAGAGAGAACAATCAATGATGCATTTGTTCAAAAATATCAAAATCAAAAGATCACTTGATCACTTAGACCTTGTGCTTTATAAGAAAATGTCGGTGTTTTTGTTTCACATCAAAGCTAAGCGTTCATACGAGAATTAACATAACATCGCGGCTGATTCTTCCATGTAGTGACATTTATCTCGAGCTTACGTTTTCATGAGGATAACATACACCGGGGGGGGGGGGCGGTATCAAAGCACTGTTAAGTCTCTTCTTCCCTCCAAAGGAGGCGGCAAGCAGCAGGTCATGATAAACAAGTCACAACAATTCAAGAATGATTGATCACTAGAGATCACACAGGCGGGTTGCATGCTGAAGCCAACATTAAGTACGGCCAAGACATCTTCGCTGGCTTGTTTGAAGCAGCGAACTGCATATCACTTAACATTCTCGCCACACAGCATCCTGTGTGCCAACACATCTAACGTTCTCGCATTAACAATTTTCTTTTCTTTTTTTTTTACACCAATTTCCTGAAGTGCAACACTCCTCTAAACGGCGACAGGTCTGCACGCCGCTACGCGTCAACCTTCAGGAATGCACATTAAATCATGTCTTCCATTGACTTCTGCGGTTAACTAAAGACCACTTAATATAAAGAGTTTTCCCCCCTGGACCCATTACACAAATCAATACACAAGCTTGCAGAAGTTGATACGCACAATGCTGTGGTGTTGTTATGTGTACTGGGAGGCCTGCCAGCCTCATCTGGACCTGTACTCACTGCAGGGTTGGGATTCACCCTCCACCCGGACTACCGGCACTAATCACTGCTCAGTGCTCTGCACCGCAGTGACAGCAGCCTGTTTCCTTGTGAATATGCTCGCAACAATTACATTTTATTGTGGCGGATCATGGAGAAGAACATTTATTTTTCGTTAAAACATCACAGAATAGGAGGACTATTTATCATTGTTGAATAAAACATTGAAATCCTTCCTCAACAACCTTCATGTGAATATTGCAGCATTGTAGAAAGAGGTCATCGCAAAGGGCCAAGCTAAGAGAGACCAGGGCCAAGCTAAGAGAGACCAGGGCCAAGGTAAGAGAGACCAGGACCAAGCTAAGAGAGACCAGGGCCAAGGTAAGATAGACCAGGGCCACGGTAAGAGAGACCAGGGCCAAGGTAAGAGAGACCAGGACCAAGGTAATAGAGACTAGGGCCAAGCTAAGAGAGACCAGGGCCATGGTAAGAGAGACCAGGGCCAAGCTAAGAGAGACCAGGGCCAAGCTAAGAGAGACCAGGACCAAGCTAAGAGAGACCAGGACCAAGCTAAGAGAGACCAGGGCCAAGGTAAGAGAGACCAGGACCAAGCTAAGAGAGACCAGGACCAAGCTAAGAGAGACCAGGACCAAGCTAAGAGAGACCAGGGCCAAGCTAAGAGAGACCAGGACCAAGCTAAGAGAGACCAGGGCCAAGCTAAGAGAGACCAGGACCAAGCTAAGAGAGACCAGGGCCAAGCTAAGAGAGACCAGGGCCACGGTAAGAGAGACCAGGGCCAAGCTAAGAGAGACCAGGGCCAAGGTAAGAGAGACAGAGAGCTATGAGACTTTATGCATTGAGCTCTCCTGTATCTCCTTAAATGATCCAACACATCCGTCCTCTCCGCTCTTTGGGCTTTTATGAAAGCGGTGGAGGAGGAGGAGGAGGAGGAGGAGGAGGAGGAGGAGGAGGAGGAGGAGGAGGAGAGGTTTTACAGACCAAAATAAACATCGAAAAAACAACTCTTAGAAAAACATAATCTACCCCCTCGGACACAAACAGCCATGCTGACTGAGGACACTGATTTCTCTGCCTCTTCTTCACCGCCTCCCCCCCCCCTCTCCCTCTCTCTCCTCTCTCTCTCTCTCTCTCTCTCCTCTCTCTCTCCTCTCTCTCTCTCCCTCTCTCTCCCTCTCTCTCTCTCTCTCCCTCTCTCCCTCTCTCTCTCTCCCTCTCTCTCCCTCTCTCTCTCTCCCTCTCTCTCTCTCTCCCCCATTATGACTCCTTTAAAGAGTGAGTAATACTCAAATGTACAATTTACAAATCGATGGCTATCTTGGTGTTTCTCACGCTGAAAACAGTGCCTTTAACAAACTGAACCCTCGACGGCTCAGAGCTCAATTAAATATTCAATTATGTTTACAGTTTTTTCAATGGCTTAGATGCACTTCTTGAACCTCAAACCTCATTCTCAAAACTGTAAAATAACCTCTCATAACACTAAACCACCCGTGCAAAATAACCTCAAAATATCACCCATGTGTCTCAACAAAACACACACACACACACACACACACACAGTGTGTCACACACAGTGTCACTTGGTGATTGACACAGTCAGTCAATCACCAAGTGTACAGCACCTTTTGATCGTTGCGTAAACCCTGACACTCAAAATTCAAAGTATTTGCATTAAAACTGGACACACTGTGTCGGCCTACATAGTGTTGCTGTCAATGTAAAGATTTCCTGGACACACAAATATGAGAAAAAAAACAATTAGGCCTACTGTGTATTCATCACATTAGATGTTAGTCTCATTGGGTATCCGGTCTCTGCTCCCTGTTGAGCCACAGCACTTCATCAACATCACAGCCATCCTCAACTGGGATGTCCTCACAACCATAGCATCCAGTAAAGATAACTGGACATGGGGTCGGTGATCAACCGTACGCCTTACAACCTCCACGCCGAAAATAATTCAGACTGTTAATTGTCTTGAGGGAGGGTGGATAGGGAGGGAGGGTGGATAGGGAGGGTGAACAGGGAGGGAGGGTGGATAGGTTTAGCATTATGCTGGGGAGCATTTAGTGCTCACATTTTGCACTTGTGGGATGGGATGGACAGCATCTGTTCTCCGTTACTCTTCAACATTAGGCCTACTCACTCCAATAATCACCCATCATGCATCTCTTTTGTACAAACACAACGCTCATTGTACTATAGTATATATATATATATATGTATAGTATCTTGCATGCAATGATTTACCGAGTGAACAACTAGTCGATGCGAGCGGACAATGTACATACTATAGCATACATTGAGGAAAGTAGAATCTGTTTTGACCGGCATGTCATGATGGAGTGAGAGTCCGCTGCTAGCTTGTCGATGGGTAACACAGGCCTACTTTCCATTTCAATCTCAAATGGATATTCAAACGTGTTTCTGCCAACCAGCCAACCGGAGCCTTATTTATTTTCGTAACTTTTGTCATTCATCGTTAGCATCGTTATTTCCTGCTGCTGGACATCCTTTAGTCCTGCTGCCCACTGCTCTGTGTCACACCATCATGCTCATGTGTGTGTGTGCGTGCGTGTGCGTGTGCGTGTGTGTGTGCGTGCATGCGTGTGTGCGTGTGCGTGCTATCTCGGGTGGGCAGCCAGGGAGGGGGCGGCGGCGGCGGCGGCGGCGGTGGCCACAAATGAAAGTGACAGAGGCGGTCCGCGACCCCGCAGGTCATGCCACAGCTCAGCAGCTTGGCTCTCGACCCGACGAGCGGTCCTCTGGTGGGCTGCGACTCGCCGCCCCCCCCACCGCCCCCCCGCCGCGTGCGACGGAGTAGCATGCCAACATTTCCCGGGATATATCACATGTGTTCAACCCAATGAGCAATAAAGTGCAGCAGAGTGGTCGGATATATTGTTTACTATGGATGTATTTTTAATGTAATTTATTTTTTAATGTCGACTGTTGGATTAATGGAGGAATGGCCTGGTTTACGGGAGGTCTAGGCTATTATACGTATATCCATATTACGTTTATTTTCTTGATTCAATTTATAGTTAAATATAGCCACCTTTTTGCAGTAAACGCATTTTACTCACAAGTGACAACATGTCACTTGTAATGGACTTATTTCAAAGGGGGACGCGAGTGAATCTCGTTTCAATCAAATCACAATCCATTTATTTTCAAATTATTTTTATATTACGAAAGAAACCGTTTCATTGTTCTCGTCAGGGACACATTCCCTTTGAAGTATCGAGTTAAGAGTAAATCAGTTCCTCCCGAGCGTTTTCTGCTTTCATTTTGCGACGGGCGGACACTCAAAAGAAAATGACATATTGGATACGCTATATGTTTTTATTCATGGCCATCTCGTTATACTTCTGTACTTCATCACACTGACGAGAGTGTGTGGTTGGAGACACGCTGCGAACCGCAACTCGCGTGTACTGCAATAATGTGAGGAAATCTCACCCCCCCACACACACACACGGCTGATTCAAGGGGCTAACATATGGAATATATGGAGAGATGCATCCCATAATCGTGTCCTCCTATACTGCAGCCATACGATGCTGAGAGAGACATGGGGGGGGGGGGGGAGCGCTAGGGAGGATTTGAATCATCAGTGTGACACTCACAGCTTGTCAGTATTATGTTGACTTGTTTTACTCCCTCTCTCTCTCTCTCTCTCTCTCTCTCTCTCTCTAGTTTTCCCTCCTCCTCTCCTACTCTGAGACCGGCCGTCCGTTCGGACCGACCGCTCCACCTCTCCTCTGTGTCTCCCTGCGGTTCTATAGGTGCTCACTGCTGTGGCTCAGAGAGACGGTGGGTCCATCCAGAGAGACAGAGGGAGAGAGGGAGAGGGAGAGGGAGAGAGAGGAGAGAGGAGAGAGAGAGAGAGAGAGAGAGAGAGAGAATAGAGAGTGAGCCTGCGTTCACTGGAGAGGAGCAAACTGTTTCTGTGCCCTCTGCAGTTTGAGCCATCAGTAAGTCAGACCCCGGTGGTTCTTGGTCCGGCTCCGGTGTCATCACCCCCCCCACCACCCCCCCACCCCCCCCCCACAGGAAGGGGTCTGCGTGCGGCGGTCTCTCCACGTCTCCCCCATGAGTTTACCTGAGGATACGCCGTTCCCGCCAGGAAGGTGAGTGCGGCGCAGTCTTACTCTCTTTCTCTCTCTTTTCTCTCTCATTGTGGACGGCTGCTGTGCACAATGAGAGATTAGTGGCGATCTCAAACACCACAGGGGGGAATATCCGAGCCCACGTTTCAAATCTGGCTTTTTATTTCTCCTTCTCTACTTGCTGTGAATCTTTTTTGTTCATATGGTCTCTTATTGTCTAGCAACTGGACGGTCTGGAGAGGGGGGGACGACAAAACAGCGAGACACATGTTACATTTTTGAGTCTGTGGCTGACTTAGGTGTGCGTGTGACACAACGGTCCAGAATGTGGACATCTGTTGATACCTTTTGCTGCTGACATGTTTATAGCCGCTGACACATCAGCTATAATTTAAAAATAAATCAGCGGATATTAATAAATAGCTCCATGAGGTCGAGTCGACGTATAATAAACACAATGAACGCGGGAGTGTCGTCAGGACACACACTCGTCGTCGTCGTCGTCGGGAGGCTGATTGAACGCAACCTGTCGCCGCTAACGACCGTTTTAACGGCCATGTTGACGGCGTGACTGTTTATTTCCCAGAGTCTGGCGGAAGTCAGGTGGCTCTGTGTTTGATTTAGTGCTCAGTTTCCAGATATGGACGATCGGAGGCAGGTGAACCAAATAAGAGAGGAGCGGTATATCGTTATTATGTTGATAATGGCCGAGTACAATGATTATTATGTTTTCATATCGCATGTTGTGATAAAAATAAAAATAAAATAGGTATGTGCAGACGTTGAAGGTCTGTTGTCCATTCTGTCCATTTGTCAATCAACGTTTGATTGACGGACCAAATTAAATTGTTTTATGTTCCTCTCACAAATGTACTGAACTATAGCTGAATGGTTATGTAATAGGTTTGTGGCATGGGGGGGGGGGGGGGGGGAGGGAGGGGGGGGGGGAGGTTGTGGTTGAGGTGGAGTAATGATGACATGAAAGCTGCGGTGGCAAATGATTTATTTTTCTCTCTCCGATTCTTCAGGCTGCTGTCCTTCCCAGCGGCATGGAGGAGAACGCAGCTCTGAGACTAGAGAACCTGCAGGCTCAAGGTTCAGTACAGACTGGATAACCATATATGTATATATCTATATCTATATCTATATATATCTATATATATATATATATATATATATATATATATATATATATATATATGTATATATATGTATATATATATATATATATATAGAGAGAGATACATATATATATATATATATATATATATATATATATATATATATATATATATATATGTCAACCGCTTTTGTTTTCTTCATACTTTTCATCCATTTTAATGAGAGACAGCACTGTTCTGCTTCTCTGGTTTTTCCACTGACCTCTGAGTCCATATAGTCCAGCCATGTTATTAAAGCTTGAGTTAGTACTCAATGTGCATAATAATGTCAAGTGCAGTACAAACTGTACTGCTCACCTATTTCTATTCCAGAATATTATTGTGTTTGTATCAGAGTAATGAGGGTGTGGGTACAACATCGCCAAATACAAATCCACACATCACCATGAGAAATGTGGACACAAATGTCCAACCCCCAGCCGACAGGAGAGGAGCGAGATGTAAGAACAAGGTCTGAGCTCATCTCCCATTCTGGATGCTCAGAAATGCAAAAAGGAAATACACCAAATCAAACATCAGCTTTGGCTTTGAAAACCAAAATTCAGCAAAAAACGACAAGAGGAAAATTAAAAAATGTCCAAATCCCTCTCCGGTTATGTACTGTCTGAAGTCACCCGGCCCACTCCGGGCTCATATTGATTCTGGGGGGGGGGGGGGGGTGACAGCTCCGCTTTCAATTGAACCGCATGTCCAGCCTGACACGTCTTTAATAGCGGCTCTGAGGCCGGCGACAGGCCGGTACACTGGATGTCACTACACTGGAAACCTCCAGAACGACAGCTACATCTGCCTGCAGCCATTTCAGATTTTTTGGCTGGTCTAGTTTTTTTTTTAGGTTTTTTTAGGGGGGGGGTTTGTAAGTTGGGAGCAGCGCAACCACGCGTTAACAGTTGTGGGAAAAAATGGAGGCGTTGTTGTTCAGCGACTGGACGCGTGCCATAACTCAGAGGTTGGTTTGCCCGACCGTCGGGGCGTTTGAAGGAGTTTTTCTTTTTTTCTCTCCTCTCCGGCTCTCTCCATAATAAGGTCCGGTCCCCGCGTCCTCCTCCTCGTCTTCGGAGGGCCTGCAGTTAATCCCAGCGGAAGAGAACAGCCGCTCATCCGAGCTCAGTGTCACATCAGGGTGATGCTGTGCGGCTCATTCACGCCATCGCAGAGCGGCAGCGGACGACAGTCACACTTCTGCTCAGCCAATACAATACAGTATAGAAGAAGAGCCGTGACGAAGCTTTTAAAGCAAATGTTGAACATCAAGAGACACACAACCCTAAATAACGAGTTGGTAGTGTCTTGACCCGACGCAGCAGAATTTCATCCTGTCAATAACTGTGGCTTGGACAAAGCAAGACAGCCCTTGTGGGAAACTGCCATGGTGGCACGCCGACGGTGTCGGGGCCGATGTGAGCACTTGAAGCTGATCGATGATGACAATGACATTTGAAGCGGAGCGGCGAGCTCAGATGTTGAGCCCATGGTGGGTCTGTCGGCTGCGCGGTGTCGCTGTCGCGCATCGCACTGAACATGACTTCGTTGTGAATGTCCACTGTGTCCGGCCCACTGATTCAAACGTGACCTAAATACTTCCCCGGCGTGTGTGTGGCGTGTGGAGACGGAGACTCGCCTCCCGCGCGTGCCGGCGTGCTGACAGGCAGACAGACAGGCAGGCAGACAGGCAGACAGACAGACAGACAGGCAGACAGACAGCATGTACAATGTGCTGTGGAAGTCAGCGCTGCTTTCCTATTGACTGACTTTGTTCACATTTTAGGCTAATTCCATAAACAACTTGCAACTCGCTTCACCAAAGTATTGTTTATTTCTTTTTATACTATTGTGCACCTTAGTGACGTCTGATTCAATTCATGGTTAAGATAAATTGGCTGAATAATTGCCTTGTATTTATTATTTAAAACATGTATTATGTCTTAACTCAGCTTGTTATAAGTCATTTATTTCACCTTATCGGATTCCCTGTTGTAATATTTGCCTATTTTTCTTTTCAAAAGCTCAGTCTCTACCTGGACCGGTGGTTTTAAAGACATTTAAGATATCTTATGGCGCCAAACACCGGTCACCAGCCAAGTTGTGACTCACCTTGTTTCTAGAACTGTCTCAGGCCAGCCGGTATTTTTAGACAAACTCATTCCACACCAGACGGTTAAATTGATGTAAAATATGCCAACACTCCTTTCAAGTTAATTGTCATTACTCTATGAAAGTGTGTGTGTGTGTGTGCATGTGTGTGCATGTATGTGTGTGTGTGTGTGTGTGCGTGCGTGTGTGTGTGTGTGCATGTGTGTGCATGTATGTGCGTGCGTGCGTGTGTGTGCGTGTGTGTGTGCATGTGTGTGTGTGTGTACACGTGTGTGTGTGTGTGTGCGTGCGTGCATGCGTGCGTGTGTGCATGTGTGTGCATTAGAGGTGCGCGGATGGGCTATTATTGTATCCGCAACCGCATCACAAAACTCATCATCCGTCCGCCATCCATCCGCACCAACGTTTTTTGACCAATTTCAAAACCGCACCCGCCCGCCATCCGCGGGCGCTGCTGACGCGAGAAAAAAAAAGTGTGCTCGTTTTTATCGGATGCAAGTAACAATATTTAACAATATAACTTATATATATCTTTTCATTTGATTGGTTCAACCGCCACCCCGCCCGAATTTAATTAAAATATTATTTTTCGTAAGGTCATCCGCCCGATCCGCGGTTTAACCGCAGAGTCCGCGGCTGTAACCGCCATCCGCGCACCTCTAGTGTGCATGTATGTGTGTGTGTGTGCGTGTGTGTGTGTGCGCGCTTGGCACAGATGCAATCAGGGTTTAAGTCCTATAGAACTTAAAATGTCACCCACCCGGCGACCCCCCCCCCCCCCCTCACCCAGCCACCCCCCCCTCTCTCTCCCCCCCCTCTCTCTCCCCCCCTCTCTCCCTCTTTCTCCCCCTGATAATCTTCAGACTGTGACATAATCAGAGTCTCGGTTATTACTGTGGAAGTCCGACCACATCTGTTGTAAACCTTGAAAGGCTCCACAGTTTCCCCCAGCCTGACTTTCTGTTAATCCTGACTGATTTAAACTATTATTCATTATTCACATATTATTAACTCCGCCGCGGGAAACCTTTTCGATACGGTTTCTCTGTGTAAACATATTTCACTATCTCCTCCTCTCCGCTCCGACATCCATGCACACAATGAAAACCCCCCCCCCCCCCACACACACACACACACACACATGCAAACACAGGGCTGTCTTATAGGCTGATCATGCATTCACAATCTCTGTATACAGAATGTAATATATGTGTGCATTAACTGGTTGTATAAAACAATATTTAGGATTAATTGGGAGATTAGGGTTTTACATTTATACCCTTTTTACACCAAAAAAGCACATATATGGAGGTTTTTTAAACACTCAAAATAGGCGATTGACCCCTTTCCCATTACCAGTAGACGAGGGTTTTTTCTGGTGTGTCACGTTCGGCGCCACCATCGCAGCCGATGGGAGCTGGAGACAAAACATTCATGGAGGGGGGGGGGGACCCTTTCCAACTGCAGACAAATACCAGATGTTAGTGGGACTTGGTGGGCTTTTTGGCCAGTGGGAAAGGGGCTCAAGATTATATAGTATATTCAAGCATTTGCCTGTAATTTAAAAAATATATACATATTGTGAATCCATTGGGAAGATGAGGCTTGGCTACTATATACTAAATACATACTATTAATGACTCTCAACCTGTGCATGTATACCTTGTGCTCACACCACCACCGGCTGTACTCACCTCCTCCTCCGTCTCGCCTCTCCTCTCCAGATGGGAAACTCCTCAGACGCGGCCCACCTGTTTGTCTCCACCATTTCCAGAGAGCACGATGTCATCATGGGTTCCCTCTACACCTGTCTTCTGTGAGGCTCAGCACCACAAATCACCCCCAGAAATGCGAGCTATGTCTGCGCCTCAGCTCATGTTTCCCTCTCTCTCCCCCCCCCCCCCCCCCCCCCCCCCCCCCCCCACCTCCCCCACCAGGTACGTTGTCTCTGGTGGGCAACGGCGTTCTCCTGCTTGTCGCGTATCGTAAGAGGCTCTCCCTCAAGCCGGCCGAGTTTTTCATCATCAACCTGTCCATCAGTGATCTTGGGATGACCCTCTCCTTGTTCCCTCTGGCCATACCGTCGGCTTTCTCACATCGGTAGGACTTATGTTTTTGCTTTCCGCATCCTACGTCCAAACGGTGTCGCCTGGCGAAGTTTCTGGCGAAGAAGTCTTAATGGCGCGTTCCAGGCAACTCGTAAGTCGTGAATTCACGACCTCCTACCCGTGAAAGTGCTCTGGAACGGCAGTCAAACTCGTAACTCACGACCCGTGAACTCGTGTGTGATCGATGTACTCCCAGTTCGTTTTTGACGTCACGAACGTAAACAACAATGGCTTCCCCTGATACTCCGCACCACACCGGTGACCAACGGTGAGAAAATATACATATAGATAGACATGAATAGGCAACGCAACGTAATTCCTCACATTGTAATCAAAATAAAACACATACGAGTGTGGAGTACTAAAGTGTATGTTTATGTTTATTCAATCGCTATCAGCTATCAATCGCCAACTAACGTTAAATCCAAGCTCTGCTGTGTAAGTAAAATAACATAAAAGTCATTGCACCTGTGAGCAGATCTGGCTTGCTGGCGCGGACCCATCAAAACAGAGCCGCAGGTTTGTTTGTTTGTTACGACTTCGTTAGTCGTAACTTGCCTGGAACGCTAACAAGTCGTGAGTCGTGAGTATGAAGTCGTGAAATCACGAGTTACGGGTTGCCTGGAACGCAGCATAAGTCCTTAAGACTTAAGTCTTTCCGACTTACTTACTTCCGGTGTCCTCTTTCTGTAGGTGGCTGTTCGGTGACGTCACCTGTCAGGTGTACGCCCTCTGCGGCGTGCTGTTCGGCCTCTGCAGCCTCACCAACCTCACCGCCCTGTCCTTCGTCTGCTGCCTGAAAGTCTGCTTCCCGAACCACGGTGAGCATAGCGGCGGTCTTTCGACGGCGCAGTGTCTCTGTTGATTAATAGCATAGCATTAGCACAGCAATAGCATACAAAATCGATTCATTTGCAAACCCCCCACCCCAACCCCATCTCTCAGGCAATAAGTTCTCGGCGTCCCACGCCTGCGTCACGGTGGTCGGCGTGTGGTCCTACGCGTCCGTGTTCGCGGCGGGGCCCCTGGCGCGCTGGGGCCGCTACGCCGCCGAGCCCTACGGCACGGCGTGCTGCATCGACTGGCGCGCGCCCAACCGCGAGCCCGCCGCCCTGTCGTACGCCGTGTGCCTCTTCGCCTTCTGCTACGCGCTGCCGTGCGCCGTCATCTTCCTCTCGTACGCCTTCATCCTGCTGACGGTGCGCGGCTCGCAGCAGGCCGTGCAGCAGCACGTGTCGTCGCCGCCGCCGCAGACCCGGCCGGGCAACGCGCACGCGCTCATCGTCAAGGTCAGCGGCGCCGGCGCCGGCGTCTCCCCCCCCCCCCCCCCCCGCACAACAAGGGCGCCTTTGTTTTCGTCTCGTTTGAGCCTTTGATGTCTTTTTTAGTCACATTGACTTCTGATATTTGCTTCTGTGTTTGATCTCTGTGTGTGTGTGTGTGTGTGTATGTGTGTGTGTGTGTGTGTATGTGTGTGTGTGTGTATGTATGTGTGTGTGTGTGTGTGTGTGTGTGTGTATGTGTGTGTGTGTGTGTGTGTGTGTATGTGTGTATGTGTGTGTGTGTGTGTGTATGTGTGTGTGTGTGTGTGTGTGTGTGTGTGTATGTATGTGTGTGTGTATGTGTGTATGTGTGTGTGTGTGTGTATGTGTGTGTGTGTGTGTGTGTGTGTGTGTGTGTGTATGTGTGTGTGTGTGTGTGTGTGTGTATGTGTGTATGTGTGTGTGTGTATGTGTGTATGTGTGTGTGTGTGTGTGTGTGTATGTATGTGTGTGTGTATGTGTGTATGTGTGTGTGTGTGTGTGTATGTGTGTGTGTGTGTGTGTGTGTGTGTGTGTATGTGTGTGTGTGTGTGTGTGTGTGTGTGTATGTGTGTATGTGTGTATGTGTGTGTGTGTGTGTGTGTGTGTGTGTGTGTGTGTGTGTGTGTATGTATGTATGTGTGTATGTGTGTGTGTGTGTGTGTGTGTGTGCGTTGGGTCTCCACAGTTGTCCGTGGCGGTGTGCATCGGCTTCCTCGGCGCCTGGACGCCGTACGCCGTGGTGTCCATGTGGGCGGCGTTCGGCGACGCCGACTCGGTCCCGCCGGCGGCGTTCGCCGTGGCGGCCGTCTTGGCCAAGTCCTCCACCATCTACAACCCGGTGGTCTACCTCCTCTGCAAGCCCAACTTCCGCAAATGCCTGTACAGAGACACGTCGACGTTCAGACAGCGGATGTGCAGGGGGAGTCCGCAGCCGGACCAGAAGGAGCACTTCGGGTCCGCCTCGCGGCGCAAGGACCGCAAGGACGCCAGCGTCTCCACGCGCGTCTCCAACGGGCGGCCGGAGAGCTACGGCGCGTGCCTGGACTTCTCCGACGAGGGGTCACAGTGCGCCGCCCGGGCCGCGCCCCAGCGGACCGCCAGCGTGCTGACCGGCGCCAGCTACAGCGAGGTGATCGCGGGTCAGCTCCCGGCGCGTCTGCAGGCCGGCTTCCTCTAAGGGCGCGACGACGACGACTTCCTCGTTTCTGTCGTGAGGAAAATAAAAAACACAGAAAATGAAACGGCTCAGATCAGCAGACGGCTCAGTGGGCCACCGAGACAACTGTGAATTGTGCCGGGAAGGTAACAAAAGGTACTATGAGTGTGTGTGTGTGTGTGTTCAACAAGAGTGTAAAACGTTACACTGAGAAAGGGTCTCGCTGCCCACATCAACACCTCTTACATGGGGTCTCCAGGACCAGGATCCTAACCGGTCTGGACTCTCAGGCTCCTTTACTCCTGGGAGCCGCTCTGCCTTCCTGTGGAAACGTTGGACCGGTTGGACCCCACTGGTCCGCCTACTTGGTCACTCGCTGACACAGTTACAGTTTACAGTTACTTGTTCTTTTCTAGGTACATGAATATTCATCATTGGATCATGAACTCATAAAGACGAGACATGGTAGCAGGGCTAATTATTAAAAAGAAAAAAAAAAACGTGTTTTGTTTTTTGTACTTTGTGTAACTTGGTGCGTGTGAATGGACCGGATGAAGCGCTGCGCTGTCCTCTGCATGTAATCCTGCCGTTGCAACTGAAAAAAGTGAAACTGATACTGAACAGAGAGATATTCAAAATGTTCACTCAACATCAGTGCCTAAACGAAGCAATACACGTTACAAATGTATAACGCATGCATATTCACAGCTGTTTTCAAGTGTAAAATAAGATATTATATATATAATAAGATATTATATATATATATAAGTATTGATATCTGTGATATTACATAAAATCAGTTATCAAGTGTAGAATCTGATTTAGATTGGCATTTGTGATATTCTTACAATAATGTGTTAAAGTGTTTTGTATAAGTGGCGGCTTGGTCAGTACGGCTTGCTTTAAGAAACAGAAACCTGATCACAGTACTTGGCCTGTTCTGTACTTAACAGATTTCATGGACAGTTACAAAACGAAATGCGTCAGGTTTATGTTTTATTGCAGTTATTTATACTGAGTGAATGAACAGGTTACCTTACCATATTGTACATATTGTTACTGTTACAGAATGTCTTTGTCAAACTAAAAGAAAGTCAAAATGTGTGATCATAGGTCAATCCCACTATGATGCTTTATCACCGATAATAATAAAGACGACAATTACCTGGGGGGTCCGTTAAACACCACCTGGTTTTATAAAATTGAAATGCAAATTGAATTAGTGCCGTCCATGCTAATCATCCGTTAAAGCAACTTGTGTTAATTAACTGAATTAATATTCTGTGCAAATAGTAGCTCTTGGTGCTGTGTGTTCAACGCTGTATTGTCGGCAGAAAGTGAATTTAAAATCCACTTGCGTTCCTCTCCAAAGAATCATCATTTCATTTAAAGATAATGTGTTACAGCAATGCACTGAGGTAGTTCAATCAGGGCTGGATGCAGCTCTATGGCATCCTAACAGCAGACAGAGAGAGAGATAGAGAGAGAGAGAGAGAGAGAGAGAGAGAGAGAGAGAGAGAGAGAGAGAGAGAGAGAGAGAGAGAGAGAGAGAGAGAGAGAGAGAGAGAGAAAGAGAGAGAGAGAGAGAGAGAGATAGAGAGCAAGAGAGCAAGAGAGAGAGAGAGAGATGGAAAGAGAGAGAGAGAGAGAGCAAGAGAGAGAGAGAGAGAGGGGGGGGGGGGTAATGGGAAGGAAGAGAGAGAAACAGGAGACAGGGGACTTCTTCTTTATGGGTACATGCGTAGTTAATAGGTCTAGTCCATCTCAAGGCCAAACTCAGATCTGTAATTCCGTCACGCCGTCACAAATTATATTTTAGCAATAAATGTTAAAACAGACTTAACAGAATTACACTACCATTCTGTGGAGAAGACATCACAGGCAGCATGCAGTGAAGGACAGCTCTGAGGCCTGGAGGGAACACGGGAACAGAGGAACACCGCCCCCTGGTGGTGCAGGCGGAGAACTACACGTTAGGTCGGCATAATACTGAGTTAATATGCATTTCTACATGGCCACAGTTTCACCTTTACAGTGTGGATGAATGGAGCAAAGACGTGACACTTTAAGAAAAAAAAAAAAAAAGTCTTCATATTTTGTTTATTTGTATTTGTTTATTTTATTTATTTAGCTGCTGTTTCAAATCAATGCCTTCCCTCGGGGATTAATAAAGTACCAACTAACTAACTAACCAACCAACCAACCAACCAATTAACTTAACTAACTAACTAACCAAATAACTAATTCTACAATTAATAAGAAAAATGTAATACCTTAAACCAGGAGGATAAAAGAAGTGGCGCGTGCGTGCGTGCAGCTTTTTTTTAATTTTTTTTAAATTTTGCTGGCGTCGTGACGTCACGCGGCGACAGACAGCAAACCGCGGTATTTATTTACAGCTAACTCACCGTTAGGTAAGGTACACACACACACACACACGACCTCAACATAGCTGGCTTGTCCATTTTTTTTTTACAAGATAAAATAGTTTGGACACTTTTTTCCCACGATAACGACATGAATGAGCTAACCCTAACCCCCATTAGCTTACCGTCCACCGAACCACAGGGGTGGATTATGCTGCTACTAAAGCTAGCTGTCTGTGATGTCCTCTCTGTCTTCATATCACTCTGTGTCTTTATATCACTCTGTGTCTTCATACCACTCTCTGTGTCTTTATATCACTCTTTGTCTTCATACCACTCTCTGTGTCTTTATATCACTCTGTGTCTTCATATCACTCTCTGTGTCTTTATATCACTCTGTGTCTTCATATCACTCTCTGTGTCTTTATATCACTCTCTGTCTTCATATCACTCTCCACTAGGGTGACCCCTGGTGTCCTCTCTCTGTCTTCATATCACTCTCCACTAGGGTGACCCCTGGTGTCCTCTCTCTCTCTGTGTCTTGTGACCTCTGACCTCTGACTGGTAGGGAGAGTCCAGATTACAGGATGATGTTCTACACGCAACTCTTCACCTCCAAGCGAGAGTCGCTGGCCAAAATCTGGCTGGCGGCCCACTGGGAGAGGAAGATCACCAAGGCTCATGTGTTTGACTGCAACCTGGAGAGCACCATCCAAGACATCATCTCCACCAAGGTCACCTGCACAATGTGGATTCATGTTTTTGTGAAAGGCCCCCCCCCAACTTCCCTAACTTGTATTGCTTTGTTTAGGCACTGATGTTGAGTGAATGGCTGCATGCATTTTTAAGTATTTTTTAAATTAAAATTCCTGTCTTTTTTTCCCCCCGTCTCTTCCTTTTGATGTAAAATACTCACCTTTTAAAAAAAAAAAAATGTCTTACATATTTGGCACATAAGATATAAATGAACAATTACCACGGTGACACAGGATTACCAGAAGTGTATTTTTCATTTCATGGGGGCCTTTCAATTACTTAATTCATTAAGAAATATGAATTTCCTTGTGATTCATGTGTGTCTGTCTTACTGCAGATGAAAATTGGCTTGCGCACATCTGGCCACCTGCTAATGGGAGTAGTGCGGATCTACTCTAGAAAAAACCAAGTATCTCCTTGCAGACTGCAACGATGCTATGGTTAAAATAAAGGTGTCTTTTAGGCCAGGTAGGTCATGCTGTCTTTTTGTTTTACTTATGTTTTTGAGAGTATCAATCAACAAATACTGAACTACACTGTTTTCAGCTCTGAAAGAAATATTTAATTCAATTAGCATTAACAGATAACATAGAAATATACTTTGCATACGTTTGCATACACCAGGGTGTCCGCGCATCCTTAAAAAGTCTTAAAAAGTCTTAAATTCATGTTTCTAAATTTAAGGCCTTAAAAAGTCTTAAATTCATGTTTCTAAATTTAAGGCCTTAAAAAGTCTTAAAAAGTCTTAAATTCATGTTTCTAAATTTAAGGCCTTAAAAAGTCTTAAATTCGTTAAAAATGTCATATGCTGGTCTTAAATACTGTAACTCAAGGTCTTAAATTTGTCGGGGCAGGACTATTTATTTATTTTGTATTTTTCTCGCGGGACTTTTCAGGAAGGACATGTAGAGAGACTTCTTTCTTGCTAGCTGCATATATAAACGGTTATCAGCGCACTTGCTAGCTAGTCTGCTATGCTTGTGTTGTAATACAGCGGATCCCCCCCACCATCACGTGTTTTAGGTCTTAAATTTCATTTAAGGTGGTATTAAAAAGGTCTTAAAAAGTCTTAAATTTGACTTGCTGAAACCTGCAGATACCCTGATACACTTCTGCCTTCAGTTGAATATGTTATTATTATAATTTATTTAATCACATTTGTCACATTTTTAAGTGGTGGATGTCAATTGGTTATCAGAACTTAATGATGCTTTCTTAACCCGCCAGGGCAGACTGATTTGCCTGTTGACGGTCTGGAAGCAGCGATTAAATCAATTACCTTGATTGAAGACTTTACTGACTTCGATACACAGCTGCCTCAAGCAAAGTATTACAATTCTTCCTATCAATAGATAACGCTAGGCTACAGTTATGCATCGTACAATAACTTCCCTGCTGTGTTTTGTTTTTGTGCTGGACAACAGTAAAATATTAGGTGCTGTGGACAACGTTTGCCTTAACCAGTCCCGAACTGAGGAAATTACACTGAAAGAGGATTTTGGCAACGGCTTCCTCAACCTAGTGGACTTTGGTAGGATATCATGTTGTTGTCCTCATGCCTGCATTTCACTATTTTATGTGTCATTTCCTGTTGTGATTTATATTACTGTAATAACATCCATTTGTACAACATGACATTTGACTTGATCTTGTTTACATTAATATGTAGGAGACGATTCCCAGTGTCCCGGCATACTGGACATACGCTTGATGCATCATGGTGACTCTTTTGGGGACGAGAACATTGGATACGATCTTCTCGGTAATCTATGTTGTTTGCTTGTCTGCAAATATAAATAATAATAACAACCCCATGGTGATGTCAAGGTGCCTACATAATGACAAAGACCACCTAACACATACTGACCACACTTTGGCAATTATTGTGGAAAATGTATTCATTAAAGGGGAACCATCCTGCTCAGCTATTTTCTAATATAAGAGAGTACTGCTTCATACGCGTGTTGGAAAAATAATTGCACTCTGCAATCTCAACTAAATTTCGGCCCAAAAAAAAACTAGGACCATTATTAGTCCATTCTGAAAAATCACGTCAATGGTCCGACTTTTTGTGGAAATGAAGTTGATGTTGCAGTCCACAATTTTTGTCATAACAAGCATATGAAGCAGTACTCTATTATTTTAGAAAATAGCTGAGTGTGACGGTTCCCCTTTAATCAGATCACTTTTACTCTTAATTTTGTTTTGACTGTAAAAAATTGGCATAATTACCATGAAACTACCACCCTCCAATGAAACAGATGTGTGAATGTGTTTTTGCTCTCAATGCATAACACCTTGTCTAAATGTAGATCAAAGAAATAAATAAATATATATATATATATATATATATATATATATATATATATATATATTTATTTTTTTATTTTTTTTATTTTTTATTTTTTTTAAACCCTGTAGACTTCATGGCAAACTTAAATGGTGACACAGAATCCATGGACTTCATCACAGAGGTACCTGAAAATGAAATGCCAAAGACTCCTCTCAAGAATATTCAACCAATCGGTAGAGGGCATAATTACTTCTTTATATTATTTATACTTTATATTTTCTTACCATTTCAGAACATGCAACGTACTAGGTTACCTAGGTTACATAGACGTACCTTCAATCCTGTAACTTATATTTTACAGATGACACTCCAAGGCATCCCATTGAGGCAGAGCACGATGCGTTAAGCAAGACAACCCTGCTTGTCAATGAGGACGAATGCTTTGCTCTGCAGCCTGTGGCCGTCACACGTAGGCCTAAACATCGACTATAGTGTGGTCATTTTAACCATGTCTGAACAATTCACAATGAGAGTGGCATGCAGTTTACCGTCTCTATGGCCAAATGATTTAGACATTGCACATTTAACTTAAAGGTATAGTCAGTGATCCTAATCCAATACCCTTTTTGTCAAATTCAGTAAATATTTCCTCCCGGTCTGCTAGTTGTCTGTTCTGTGTGTGCGCTGAACAAAAAATCTGGTTTGTAAATGGGAAACTAACAAAGTGGCTTCCAGCCAATCGGTAGCAGGGTGCGTTCGGGCTCATGCACAGTGGAGGGAGAGGGGAGATGGGGGGGGGGGGGGGGGGGGGGGGGTTGTATTTGTTTTGGCGTTGAGTTATAATAGCAACAAAGCTTCCCCAGAAGCGCTGACTACAGTATACCTTTAAGTTCTTGAAGATCCATGCCCTATATTTACTGTGTCTGAGCCACATGGCTGTTCCCCACAGCAACGACGCAGAGGAACAGGGGGAAGAGGAAGAGGAGGCTGTTGGTGGACCAGACTACGGAGATGAGCAACAACGACATTAGAGAGCAGCTGGACGACTCCTCGGACCTGTTTGGCCCCCCGGAGATGGCCCCGCCCACCGCTGAGCTCATGCAGTGGAAGGAGAATGGAGGAGCACACCGGCTCTTTGGACGGTTCTCCTCCACTTTGATTAGTTCACAACTTCGGCAGGTAAATTGATCAAGATACATTCTCCTATTCGTTGGATTATAATATGGACACGATCGTTCATCAGCATTGATTGTCTTGCCTCCATAATGTGTGTAAATAATTCCCATTGATACATACATCAGATAACTGCAACTTGAAGCCGTTTTGATTGCTTTGCTTTACCTTCATTGTTTATATTAGTGTGGTTTTACCCTTGTAGCTTTTTACCAAAAGTATTTTCGGGTTGGCCAGCATCGGAGGAGCTGAGGAAAGCGACCCTGAGCTGATGCGCACGGACCAGCAGCAGGGTAGGAACCTTGAGGCTCCCTGGCTGGGCCTAGTCCCTGGCTGGGCCTAGTCCCTGGCTGGGCCTCCCAGTCCCTGGCTGGGCCTAGTCCCTGGCTGAGCCTCCCAGTCCCTGGCTGGGCCTCCCAGTCCCTGGCTGAGCCGAGTCCCTGGCTGGGCCAACCAAGACTTGGATTAAGAACCCAATAGGGATAAAGTTTTCATGACAAGTGCAGCAAGCAAAAGCATAGATGTGTTGTTGTCACGACACTGTGTAGTTGCAAGTATTCATTTTTAAATGAATTATACATTTAAAGTCATTGTCAATGTATTTCCATTCTGCCTTTAAACGTGTTTTTGTTGGATTGGTTATTTCTAAAGGGTCATGACTTGCTGTCATTGATTATTTCATCTGTTTGACATCTAAAGTTCAGGAGAATGCAAGCATGGTCAGCACAGACACCGTGGGGATGGGAGATGAGCCGGCGACTCCTGACAGAACGATGGAGAACGCTGAGCGTCCGCTCAACACCATCTCCTCAGAGACAACAAGAGTAAGCTTTACATTCTCAAATGTCATTCAATCTGTCAGTTTCAGTTTGCTTAATGTGGATTTTTGTGTCGACATTGACAACAAGCTTGCCTTTCCGTTCAATCTCATTCAGGAGGAGAGTATGCTGGAGTACTCCGACCAACCGCTTCCCTCAGAGGAGGACTCTATGATAGTCCACCCGTCAGGCTTGGCCAACGGATCTGAAACTCAATCTGCCATTCACACTCAGGTGCTTTCAACACCAGATAGTACAAATATGTGTGTGTGTGTGTGCGTGTGCGTGTGCGTGTGTGTGTGTGTGTGTGTGTGTGTGTGGGGGGGGGGGGGTATTGGTTGGCACAGTGGTTAGCACTGCTGCCTCACAGCAAAGAAGGTCCTGGGTTCAAACCCCACCTTTCCTGTTAGAGTTTGCACATCCTCCCCGAGTTCACCTGGGTTTCCTCCGGGCGCTCCGGCTTCCTCCCACAATCCACACAAAACATGCAAGTTAACACTCCTGCCCTGCTGCCCATAAGCAAGGCAAGGGCACTACAAGTGGAGTTGTTTGTAACCCAGGGGCTACCCTTGTGGCAGCCCCACTGCTCCTAGCATAGGACCTGCTCCTAGTAAAGTCCATCCAAGCAGCAGTTTGTTCCTTGCAGAACAGTAGTGTTTAGATGGAGGTCAGTGTCGATACAGATGGTGAAGCAACAACTCTTTAATGGTCTACAGGCGATGGCGGTCAGCCAGGATGAGGAGGACAAAAGGATGACCCAACGAGTGCTGAGGCTCCTCTATAATCTCAAAGTAAGGAACATATTCAGTGATACCTAACACAAACTACAGACACTTGTTACAGTTTACTGGAACTCATTTGCTCTATTTGAGATCAGGAAGTCCCTGCTGACAGGTTTAGTGAGAAGGTTAGAAGATCAGGGAATGATCATGGGAAAATGGACTTCTCTGCTGTGTGTGTGTGTGTGTGTGTGTGTGTGTGCGTGTTACAGACCCAGAGCGTCGATACGTTCAGCCTACAGGCGCTATGCGAGGGAGGCGCTCGCTCGCACGCTGCGGCCACCTTCTTCTGCCTCCTGGTCCTGAAGAAGGAGCAGGCCCTGGACCTGCATCAGCGCGCGCCCTACGGCGACATCACTGCCACGCCCGGGCCGCGGTTCCACCTGCTGTAGGGTCCTGCAGACCGCCGCCGAGCCACCGTCGGTCCCTCAACACCAACACTAGAAATACAACTTTCCACGATGAAAACGTTCATACAGTTTGATTTGTTAAATTGAGCAAGTAGCAGAATTTATTCATGGACCTGACATGACCCTGAACTATTGGCGGTATATAGTAACGCCTTGTTTAAACACAGTGTTGCGCTTAGGTTTTTCTACTATGCATTTCTTTGTGATACTGTGTTGCTTTTTATTCCCTAACTTAAAACAAAAACTTTTCTATACATTGATAACATAAAGTTATATAACCTTTATATATTGTGTTACAGGCTAAGGTTCCTACATTATTTATGTATGTGTTCATACAGTGTTTAGTGTCATTTTGTATTTTAAAAAAAACGTTATTGCGTTGAAATACATAACACATGCAACGTAATAAAACACAAATAATAACAGGATGCAGTTTTGTGTGGTTACGTTTATGTAAAGTGTGTGTGCAGAATGGTGCGCTGGCCCTTTAAGAGGCAGAGCTGCGGTATACGCATGTCATCACGGTGCGGGGACCTTCTGGTCTGCGTCTACAAACGCAATTAAAACCAGTGACAGGCGAGGGGGATGATGCCGTTGAAGCTTTGGAAATGGTATATATTTATATATATTTATCTTTATTTTATTTTTTGGGCTGTTTTCTGAAGTGTGGCGCCCGTCCGCCGGGGGGCGGGTGGCCGTCCTGCTGACGTGCACGTATGTGGGACATGTTCTCCAAAACGGTGAAGTCGGCTTAATTGCGGTCCAAACGTTTGAATGACTGTGAGTGTTGAGTTGTATTCAGATGTGGGCCCTATGTGAGGTCTGTGTAGAGGGGATGGCCATATAAACACACACAAAGTGGTGAGCTGTGATGACTGATGCGCACAATAACGTGGTGCGTAATGCGAGGCGTAAGCATGTGCCAACTTTGCATGACATAGGACATGCTGTTTTCATTTTACATGCAAATAATGCCTTTGAATGTTGTTGTTACTCATGTCTGTAACGTTTTTAAGTTGAGTTTTCCCCCGCCGACCTTTAGATGTGGACACTTACGTAAGATGGTTGCGTATTTCTCACCTACTGCGTATTTCTCACCTGTTGCGCACGAGGGCTGCGGCGTCGTCCCACAGGCAGCCGGCTTTCCCTTTCATCCTCACTTTTAGATTACCGTTATTTGTATTTTGGGGATAAACCTTTCCAGTGAGCTATTCTCTGCAGCCCTAGACTCAAACAACGTGTGCATATCATGTCAGGTCCATCCCCCGGCCCTGTGGACTGTGGGGGAAAAGCCCAATATAGGCCTAATTCGTAGATAGATATATTTTTATAGGGCAATTTCTTATAAATGCAAGAGATACAAAGGCGACAACAAGGCACTGTATTGCCAGTGAATGCACTGTTCCCTCCTGTGTCGCCATATAAAGGAGGCTTTATGGAGAGCTGATGATGCTCTGAGGTTGAGCATTGTTGCCTCCAGCTTACAATAAGACACTCAATATAGGCCACAGACTGAGGGCAGGAGACACTGACAGCATGTAAGCCTGTTTCTTTTAACAGCACGATTGGGATGCATTGGGATGTCATAAAAGCTGATTGTTTTGACAATCATTTTTTTTATAATATATTATTATGTATAATGGCCTATTTGTACCTATTCTAAAAAGGTGGTCATTGATAATGAGATTATAGTGAGACTTCATGTTCCCAGGACACCTGGGAAAAGAAAGTTTTCCAAATAAGTGAAATGTACAATCAAAATGTTAATTTACTTTACAGCAAATCAGTCTGCATCAGTATGAAGGTGAATCACAGCAGCTGGACAAGCCACCATATGGAGGATATACACATAACGTGTGTAAAGTCAACATACTAAACCCTTATTATATACCCATATAGAAAGAAAAGATATTATTTCTGTTAGTGTATTTTGCAGTCATAGAGCGTATGCAGCAATCCACTGAATGTATGTCAAATGTATATTATTCAAATGCTTCAGAATTCACTTTGCTATGAAATGAGGATGAAATGGTTTCCCCCGTGTTCCTCCCCCGTCCGCAGGGAGGCTGACCTGCAGCGATCCTGTCTGGAGACGGCTGCAGCAGAGGAGGAGTGCTAGCGGATCAGAGCTTCACTCATGTCACTCACACCCGGCCGCAAACCGTCCGCAGGCCAGCGCAGGTACGGCTGCTGCTCTTATACGTGGGAGAGGTTTGCCTTTGGGGCTTTCTGACAGAAAGCCGAGGAAGTGCTGTGGTATAAAGAGTATAAAGTACATGTAGGCTGGAGGATGAACGGGTCAAACACAGGACTGTCACCCAGGGGACCGGGGCTGTGTCCTGTGTTATTTATAGACTGAGTTGACTTATTATTTTCAGTTTTCCATCGCAGTTTGGTTACGTTGAGGCAACACAACTGCTTGGTGAGGTTTAGGCAACACAACTACTTGGTGAGGTTTAGGCAACACAACTAGTGAGGTTTAGGCAACACAACTACTTGGTGAGGTTTAGGTAACACAACTGCTTGGTGAGGTTTAGGCAACACAACTACTTGGTGAGGTTTAGGCAACACAACTACTTGGTGAGGTTTAGGCAACACAACTACTTGGTGAGGTTTAGGCAACACAACTACTTGGTGAGGTTTAGGCAACACAACTACTTGGTGAGGTTTAGGCAACACAACTACTTGGTGAGGTTTAGGTAACACAACTACTTGGTGAGGTTTAGGCAACACAACTACTTGGTGAGGTTTAGGTAACACAACTACTTGGTGAGGTTTAGGCAACACAACTACTTGGTGAGGTTTAGGCAACACAACTACTTGGTGAGGTTTAGGCAACACAACTACTTGGTGAGGTTTAGGCAACACAACTACTTGGTGAGGTTTAGGCAACACAACTGCTTGGTTAGGGTAAGGGTTATGCCTGGGGTTGGTGTGGCGGGTTTGACCTCTGACCTCTGATGTGCGTTGCAAGGCGGTCGGCGGCGACCGGCGGCGGAAGCGGGCGGTATTTCCATGGCGACGCGTCCAACACCAACACGTATCCGGGCCGGGTCAGGGCTGCGGAGGGCGGCCCGGCGGCCGGGACGTACCCGACGACACCCAGGTTACATGTCCTTCTTAACGGGTATACTGTTGTACGGCTACAGGGAGGTTCCCTGTGGACCTGGAAAATACATTCTCACATCATGATGTCACCTTTAGAAGGAGGGTTTAGCCAAACGCACAATTGATATAACCTTAAAGGAACACTTCACCCATTTGCATTAAACGCTGCATCGTTAGAAACCCAGTCGTATTTTTGAATGGCCGCGCAACAGTCACTCATTTTCCCCTGAGACGGGAGAAATCCGTATTTACCTCTCACACTTCCTGGTTCAAATGACGTAAAACGACGATTTTTGTTCGTCAAATGACTAATTTGTTTTTTAGTCATTTGTCATTTTAGTCATTTCATTTTTTAGTCATTTGTACTAGGAAGTGTTTTGGGGGGGGGGTTCTAGTGGGGGGGGGTTCTGGTGAGACTACAAGCACGAGTTCCTCATTTCCAAACCCGCCTACAGGGGGAGGAACCCATTGCGCTGCAAACCTATTACAGATCAGCGCCAGTGGGACTTCACTTGCAGAAACCTGGGGAAACCAAAACTAAGCGAACAGTCGTGGTAGCTATTAGTAGGTAGACTGATGAGCGATGTGTCTTATAGGCGGAGTTCAACATCAGTGGGCGTGGCCTGCGGAGCTGAATCATTGCAGTGCATGATGGGAGTTGTTGTCTGCAATCCACAAGCCCTAAAAAGTCATTTTCTGCCTTTTCTCGGTCAAGAAGGCACCAAATTGGAAATGTATGCTACTATTGGACTACATATATGACCCACTTTCAATACGTATTCATGTTTCAACCGGTGAAGTGGCCTTTTAAGAGCTATTTGAACTGTTGGATCTGATCCAGCGCTTGAAATCGCGGTTGCTGCTTCGATAGTTGCATGCTTTCATCGTCGCCCGGCTCATTCAGTACGTCGTTTTGGAAAAAGTAGGCCTACAACACGCTCAGAATCTACGATTCGGTCCAGACGACGAAACATGATCATTAAAACCGTGTTGTTTTACTTTACATTAGGAATCTTTGTGTCCATGTAGGCGACAGGCGAAGCAGGCGGCCTGCGGGGACAACCACGGGATCCGACCCCCCACCCCTGAGCAGTACCTCACCCCCCTGCAGCAGAAGGAGGTGTGCATACGACACCTGCGGGGCCGGCTGAGGGACAACATGGAGCGGCTGCAGCACAGGTAAGACCAGATCATAAATAATAAACCTTCCCTAATCCCCGAAAGGGAAATTCAGGTGTCATATAGCCGCAGTAAGAATGAAACGAAGGAGAGGTACAAGCGTAAGGCCCACTTTACACGACAACGCTACCGGGTGAAACCGACAAAATATTTGATCAGACGTGCCTTTCGTTTAGACGGCGACGGCGTTTTTGGGGCTTAAAAACGCATAAAAATGAACCCACCCACTCCAGAGTGGAAATCTTAAAAACGCTCCACCGTCGCGTTCCCGTCTAAAGGGTTGAAAACGCAAAAGTGCGCTCTGAGCTGCTCACGCTAGTGGCTGTCCTTGCGTACGCGTTGACGTCAAATCCATGTGCAGTACAGCCAAACAACAACAAACATGTCGGATTATTCAAATTTCACACACTTTTGCGTCACCGCGTGCGTGCAGATTTCCACCCAAAGACGCTCGTCGAAACGCGAAATAAAAAGTGGGAACGCAGCGCCACTTTTGCGGTTTGTGTTCAGATCGTCGTCGTGTAAAAGTAACCTAAGAGTACAGAACCAAACCAAGATAACACACATAAATAAGAATACAGATTTAAAGTGAGAATAAGGTGAACACACAGAGAGACTGCGCTATACCTTTTTAATCCTTACTTTATTGCTATGGAAAATCCACTTTAAATCCATAATCCCCAAACATTCCCATTCCCCACATGAATAACTCTTGTCCCCCCCCCCCCCCCCCCCCGGTCCGGCCTGCGTGTCCAGGGACTGCGAGCTGGACGAGCTGAGGAGCCAGCTGTCCCGGATGCAGGAGGACTGGATCGAGGAGGAGTGCCACCGCGTGGAGGCCCAGCTGGCGCTGAAGGACGCGCGCCGCGAGATCCTGCACCTCCGCGACGCCGTGGAGTCGGTGAAGACCAACCTGGGCGCCCGCGAACACGACCCCCAGGAGCGCGGCCCCCCGCGCCCCGGGGGTTCTGCAGGGCCCGCGGCCCGGCGGGAGGTCCCGCTCCTGCGGCTGCTCCCCGGCCAGCACGCTGAGCCGCGCCAACGCCGCCTGCACCCGGCTGGGCGGCGACGCCGTCCCGCCGCCGGAGTGCGGCGCGCCGAACGCCGCACCCGACGCGCTGGGGGGCGCGGCCCAATCGCCGCAATCGGCGCCCAAGCACCTGCTGCTGGAGGCGGCCCTGCTGTCCGAGCGGCTGGCCCCCCTCCGCGGACACGCCGCCATGTCCTGCTCCTCCACCTACGACAGGCTGTGCAGCGGCGGCGCCGTGTTGCCCATCTCCCACTCCTGCCACACGCTGAGCAGCGGCGGCTGCCGATGCGGCGGACACGCCTACCTCCCCCATCACCACTTGTTCCTCCACTTGCCACAAGAGGACACCCCCCCCGCCGCCGCCGGCCGCCGCCGCCTCTGTTCCCATGGCTACAGCCGCCGGTGCCGGTGCCCCTTCCCCTGTTCCTATGACAACGCCCATTCCCATCGCCGAGAGGAAGCCAGAGGTCCGCTCGCAGGCCTGCAGCCCGACTATGACTTGGCTGTCGGAGGAAGGGGGCGGCGACGAGCTGAGCGTAATCTCCTCGGCGGCGGCGGCCGACATTTCCCCCTCAGAGACGCGTTTGTTTTCGCCCCTGTCGCTTCCTGTGCATTCTCACGGCGCCGCCGACAAACCAGCGGAGGTGAAGACTATACAGAAGGAGCCCCGAACCTACCCGCCTCCGCCTCAGCCAATCGAGAGACAGGAGGCCACCGTCTTGGAGGTGGAAGACGAGAGCCACGGGGAGACGGAGGGCGCGGATCAAGGGGCCGAAGAGGAGCCCGCCGCGCGGCTCTGCCACTGGAGCCGGTACTTTCTGGTGGACCTCCTGGCGTTGGCCATGCCGGTGGTCCCCACCGTGGCGTGGCTGTGCCGCAGGGCGCCGCGGGACGTCTGGACCGCGGTTCCCATCGGCTCCATGCTGAGGGGCTGCTGCGCCGTGGCCCTGCATTCGCTGCGCCGCCGGGGCGCCGCCAGGGGCTACAGGCCCTTCGACATGAACGGGGCCACGCCTATCTGAGGCTCCTGCTCCGCTCCGCCGCGCCGCTCAGCACTTCCAAGCCACAGTCACGGCCATAATGACTGGAAATTAACCTTATTTTTGGTTAATATCGTGTGTCACACGCCCTCCAAGAAATATGTCCTTGTGCCGATAGTGTGGTCAAATCTTTTTCTTTTTTTTTTATTCCCCGCCTCTGCCTGCAGTTTGAGTAGTTTGCATATTCTGCTCTCTGCATGTAACCCATACATGTCACACCGTAACATTTAACACTAAACCCTTCTCACAGCGCTCCCATTTGGTTTGTAAGGTCTTCTGTGAATGTATGCGCCGTTTTACTTCCCTCCATTTCTTATTGTAGGGATAACAGATTCTTTGTAATACATTTCTGATCATTATCAACGACTACATACATGTACAACGCTTGTACTGTACATCGGTTAGAGTTTGAGATACAATACATTCTCAGATGTTTTCTTATAGGCAAATAATATATATCCACCGCTGGTCCGCACAACGCTGCTTAGATGAGCTGCATTTAAATCAGAGGTTTGCACAGCTGCCAGAAGTAATTATAATGAATATAATATTTATTTTACTGAAAAGAACATTTTCTCTTTACACCAAGATGACTGTACAGCGGATGTGAACACGCTCATCAAGTAGCCGATGTATTATGCAGACAAAAGATTGCGTCTGCTGTAGGACACGACGCTATCCTCAGCGGCTGGAGTAGGAAACGGTTTACATTTCATTCATGTAAATGACTTCCTAAAGAGACTTCTCATCTTGCAGGTCGCCTGGCCAGGGGAATTTGCTTTATAGTTATATGAAAATAGGGCTGCTCTGACATTTTGCACCGCTATTCATTGTGGATTGAGAGCATTTCAAGTTTTTTTTTCCCCTTCCTTAGACGACAGCGTTTATGCTACTGCATTTCAGATGCACAAGCAGCTAAACGTCCGATACGAGCACCCTGCCTGCCATCATTTTCACTTTGAAAATAAAACTATCTTGATCTTACTGCGACAGTGTTGTGATATAGGAGGAGGAAAACTGGAGCGATCCTGGGAAGCAATCCCCCAGCTTAAAATAAAAAAGGCAAATCCCCATAGCAGTCATATGCAAAATTCAACAACGCTCCACAGTTCACTGTATTTAAAGTACATGTATGTTTCCTTCAGTCATGTGACGGCTGTAATTAAGACATTAAGAGTTCAATCATCTCTGGGACACACAAATGCCAGCAGCCAACCAGGAGCTTAAGCAAAGTCTCTCCATGTTTGCACATTTAGACGTCCAACGTCCACCAAATAACAAAACGCATCACAACCGCATTTGATGGCAATGTCATCATACATTTATTGTAATATTCAAGATGTGATATTCAAATTCATGACACTTAGTGGAAGGCGAATTGAGCCAAAGCAATAAGAATAATTTGATTTGACACTTGAAAATTGGTCCTGATGGCAGATATCCTGCTAATTTTAGTACATTTGAAAAAACAAAAACATAGCTGAATATGACATGATACATCAGAAAGGTATGGCCTATGACTTATTACGTTAACAAAGTGAAGGGGGGGGGGGGGGGGGGAAACGGTGATACCATTTAAAAGCAAGTGACCCAACATTATTTGAAACTAAAGAGGGATATGACAGTGATGTTTTAGACAAAAGTCCTATGCCAGGATCATGTTAACGTTTTCCTCCATGTCCCGAGATAGGAATCAACCTGGAAGATAGGAAGACAAGAGGATTTCACTCAATCCAACGCCCATTAAACAAACGACCACCAGAGACTCACTGAGCGGAGCACATTTAAAACGCACACGGCAACGTCTACGTACGCATCCCTATAGAGCGTAACAGTGACCGCCCCCTTTTTAACAGCTCCGGTGCCGGAAGTAAATTTCCCATGCATTTATCTCGTCCACTTTTCGTATAATCCTTATAAAAAGAGTATTAAGCCTTTAACCAATAAGCCAATCGTTCGTTATGGTAGTCGTGACCATATTATATTTGATTCGGGATGAGTAGTTCCTCACTCGGTCAACAAAATAATGTACCTTTGGCTTTTCTTCCGTTTTCCAAATTCTTTTTATGCCCGAATCAAACATAATATGGTCACGACTACCATAACGAACTATCGGCTTATTGGTTAAAGGCTTAATACTCTTTTTATAAGGATTCTACGAAAAGTGGACGAGATAAATGCATGGGACATTTACTTCCGGCACCGGAGCTGTTAAAAAGGGGGCGGGGTCACTGTTGCGCTCTATTCGGCTCTCCTTACCCTGAAATTTTGAGTGGAAACAAACGGCGCCCGTTGGCGCGGCTCAGCACTCCAGGCGGATCAGCTCCACGTCGAAGATGAGGGTGGCGTAGGGCGGGATCACCCCGGGGTGCCCCGTAGGCCCGTAGGCGAAGTCTGGGGTGCAGGTCAGCCTGGCCTGCTGGCCCACGCTCATCTGCACAACAACAACACACACACACACACACACACACGTGTGATGACAGTGGTCAGGTAGGCACAGGAAGCCCACCGGAAGCTGCTCCACCCGGACCGGAAGCACTGACCTGGGCGACCCCCTCGTCCCAGCCGCGGATCACCTCCCCGTAGCCGATCTTGAACTTGAAAGGCGAGTCGCGGTTCCGGGAAGAGTCGAAGGTAGTTCCGTTGGTAAGGGTGCCTATGTAGGACAAATAGTTATCATTCATAATAATTATTATAATACAAAAAATATATATATATATATATTAAAAAAGGGGGTTCGGCCATATTAGGAGTTTCCCATGTGAATCTGACAGCTCGCTAACAGCTAGCCGCAAGCTCGCTAACAGCTAGCCGCAAGCTACATGTAGCTTTAGCCCGTAGCCGCACCACAACCCAGGAGCTGAACCACTACCCGCTAGCACTGCGGAAACCAGCGGCTAGGTTAGCATCTCGGCTAGCAGCTAGGCTACACACCGCACGGCTGAGGACCAAACGACAAGCGCGGACACACACACACACACACACACACACACACACACACATTTATACACACACACACACACACACTGGGGGGGGGGGCTAACTTCAGCTGAGGAGGACCACAGACCACTTTATGGACCACAGACCTAGCCTTTATGGACCACAGACCTAGCCTTTACAGACCCGGTCTAACGGTCCCACCGACACGTCTGTTTAAAAACCAGAGAACAGGTTCACATATGGGTTCACACGACAACAACAACAACAAAAACAACACAAAGCAACACAACAACACGACATGGTCGGCATCGCAGCTCTCCAACATGGCGATACGAGGTGGACCATCTCCCCCACACACTCGTCTTTGTACCGGACTCACCGGTGTAGTGGACCACGGCGGTCTGGCCCTTCTTCGGAAACGTCTGGCCTGGAAACACACACACGGAACCCGCGTCGTCAAACCGCCGTTCTGTTGTTCATCAAAAGCAAAACCTTTGGCGTTAAAAGCGTAAACCGTCTTACCGTCCCCAGGCTTGATGGTCTCGATCTCGACGCCCATGTTGGTTGTTCTCGGTCTCCTGCTCGGTGTGCGGCGGCGGACGGGCGGGGCGGCGGGGCGGGCCTATACGCCACAATGGAGGAGGACGCCGTTTGAACGTGACGGGCTCATGTGGGTTTTTTTATTTTTTATTTTTATTTTATAACGTTATGTGAACTATTTTTTATTTATCTTGTTTATTTCTTCGACGGTTGCGAAACGCGTCTTTCGCGCCCGTTTTTTTTTTACCGGCGTACGAATTTATTTCAAGTATTGTCGAATACTACGGATCGAATAATTGTCGAATACTGGATGCTGATTGGTCCATGAACGTTCCAAGGATGTGCGTTGGTTTTTTTTTTCCTTCTTTTTTTTTTGAAAGAGAAACGAGACCCTCATAGTGGTGCTGTTGAAGCCTTGTAACAGCTCCAAATCAATGCGCTGCAAAGCCAACATTAAAGGCCCCATTACTAAAAAATACATACATTGTTCATTTATCTCGTTATATGCCACATGTATGTACAAATGAACACAGGGTTTAATAATTTTGATTTTGATGTATTTTTACATCAAAATCCCTGTCTATTCTATTTCTCTAAAACGGTTTCAATGTCAACCATGGCGCCGTAGAAGAATAATTTAATTTCAGTCGATAGAAAAAACAGTAAATATATAGGCCTAATCATTGTTGGTATAAGGTATAAGGGGAATAAACCAATCCGGCCTGTCTTGTTATTGGAAAAGTCATTCTATTCTAGTCCTACGTGGTTTATTCCTTACTTATTTTGAGCCATTTCAGGTCAGACAGTTTTGCTGTCTTTTAGCGTATGATGTGTACCGGTCTGGTACATCATTTGGATGGGTCAATTATACTGAGGGTAACACAGTCTCACTTGGGCCTAGGGGTTTTAATCAGATTAACATATGGCCTATGTTCAAATTATGTGCAGATTACTCGGACAGTTTGGACATTACATTTGCATTTAAGCATTATTTCTATTTATTAATATTCATTCATTATGTTGAGGATCTTAGTGAGAATATCACTAATGATAGCTGGTTAGTGGTTAGCATTATGATCATTTGACATAGCTCTACACATTATTAAGATGAAAGACAGGAGAAAAAATAAAAATCTAAATAAAAGAGGAACACATATTTGCTAATTCCATTTTAATCAGAAAAACTAATGAAAGGAGACAGTGGTAATTGTCTAATATGTACTATAAGTGTGTGTAATACTACACCCACGTCACTTTGGATTTCCCCACATCTGGCGGTTCAGAAAATGTGCAAATATTATCACCAGAAGCATATGTGGGTCTAGTCCTTTTACTAGATCCAGAGGAGGACCTTTCCTTTTCATATTTGGGGTTCACACCAGCGGATGGAGGCCTGTTATAGAGCAGCGTGTGGTTCTGCGCTCTGTGTGGACGTTTGAGGTTTGTACGACGGGAGCGATGTGGGGAGAAACGAGATGTTTCTGAGGCAGAGGTCTCCGTGGTTCTCTGAGACTGTCGGCCCGGTTTCCCGCTGGACTGTGGCCGAAGAAAATCCGTCGGCAGCCCCGCAATCTCGTTTTGGTTTGGTAAGGGTGTCGCTGCAGCGCTACATGATGGAGGGAGGGGGGGGAGATTATGTTATAAACAAATGGCCGTTAAAGTATGAGAGTATTTCCATTGGCTCCCATACTCCACAGTGTTAGTTAGAGGTTGCTCAGCCTAAGCAGAGTTCAGCTTCATATTAAGCGGTGGCCACAAAAACCTCATTTACTCAAAGTGGACTCCATGGAGGATCTCAAACTCACTGTTCAGTCTTTTGTTTCTCATTGATTGGGTAGAATCCGAAGATGACCATTGCAACCAAAAGCAGAACGATGGGCACAGGGGAGAACATGATGATCAGGGCAGACACCACGCCATCGCTATGCTGGCAAGCCTCTGGTCTGTAGCCCACAAAGCTAATAAGAACAAAGACACATATTACACAGACACACACACACAGACACACACACACACACTGAGGCAAGGGAGGAAAAAACGGATTTACTGTAAAGTGACGGTTGAGATTCCCACTGACAGGCCTCCTCCTAGCTTATTGCAGAAGGCGTAACATGAGAAGAACATCGGCTCCAGGTCTTTGCATGAGGGGTTCTTCATGGTGAAGTCATCCACCACATCCGGGAGCATGGACCTGGAGCAGCAAACTCAGGTCTCAGGAGTATATGAGGACATGCATTTCCATAGCATATACCTTATGTATGCATCAGTGGTTCTCAACCGGTCTAGCCTCAGGTCCCACATGTGTGTCATTAGTCATTAAGTCATGACCCAAATACAAAATGTATTTACCAATATTACAGTGATCAACATTGCCTTCATGCACTGTAAAAAAAAACATGGAGTGAACAAAAAGCTGCAAAAAATGGGGCTAAACTCAATGAAATAGTACGCCATTGAAACATGAATTAACATTGAAACATTTTGGGGCGCAAATATATGAAAAATACCTACATTGAATAATTGTTCTTTTATATAGTGGTATTGGAGTAATCCTAAGAGAGCTCATTTTTATAATTTGTCTGTATATATAACATATGGTTCAGGCAACAATACCAGAGCTACAGTCATATCTACATGTTGCGGTGAGGTGGAGTGGATATAAATAATTCATCTGTTTGCATCGTTCATCTGAGGGAATGATCGCAACCGTATTTGACAATGACCTTTGACAGTATGGTGAGACTCTGTGGTGACTAACCAGGGAAGCAGAAACATGGTTGCCAGGCTGAATCCCATCAGAAAGCACATCGTCATGAAGACGGCGAGGTTACTGGGTACACACGCAATGACGGTCACCGCTAGGATAAAGGGCTGCCGGACAAACAGGTCCCACAGGCAACCATTAGAAATGTACAATTTAAGCTGTAAAAATGCCCCAAATTATCTATTATCAGACAGTTGTCGTCGTCATTTGTCATGCGAGCTTACCCATAGTCCAATTAAGACGGTGTTCTTTTTGCCTATTCTTACGAGGACCGCTTGCCATACTGGAACCGCTATGGATGCAGAAGCCTGTGTGTTGATACAACACATTAAAACGGAAGTGCATCATTTCATTACATCCTTTGTGATATCAGTGGGAGACTGTGTGCAAGATGTTAATTTGTTGCACGGTTAACCAGCTTACCAGAAGAACGAGCATAATGTGCTGAAAATGGGCGCCCAGCCCAACGGCGTGGCTGCAAAACAGTGCAAAGTTACCTAAGGACATCTGGGATGGAGCAGATGTTGAACATGTAGTTAAAACACGTCAGGGTTCAATGATGGAGGATTAGATTAGACGCAACTGTATTGTCATTGCACAGCACAAGTACAGTACAACAAAATGCAAAAATGAAATAAGGGCTGCCTTTATGCATGCAATTAAGCTAGCATTGAAGAAGCAGCATCCTCTGCCATCCTGGTGGCTTGAGTCTCAGAGCGGTACCTGGAACGCCAACGCACAGAAGAGGAAACCGAGCACCGATCGCTGGAAGGGGATGTGGCCGGCCAACAGCTTCAGAGAGGTGAGATAGGGCACTCTCACCTTGTCCTCTGAACACAGGGGGCCTGTGGACGTCCAGGGAGACATTGGCTGTACTATTTAAAGTACATCCAGTAAGTTCGTAGACTGTTGTGATATCTTTATTGTGTTTGTTAATGCGGTTACGTATACAGGTACAAATTACAAATCATTTAACTCTGCCAATGGGATCCAAGTTCGAACATTGGACTTTTTGCTAGCTGCTCTATCAACCCTATTTTACGAATTCTTACAATGGTCACACTGAAGTATGTATACTCATGTATATTCAATGTATTTATATCTGACCTTTGACCCCATTACAGACATACCTTGCTGCTCCCTCACGCCCAAGAACAGAACTAGACTGCAGAGGAAAAACACTGCAGCCATGACCAAGGCTGAGGTCAGGAAAGCTTTCCTCTGTGGGAGAAACATGTCACTAATCATTAGGCCCACTGTGTCAGACACAAATACATGCACACTGTAACGGTTACAACTCGCTAACAGACCAGTAATCTGTGATTAAATGTAAATGTAATTATATATATATACACAGTTTTTCAATATGTCAATGTGTATTGGTTCATTGATTGATTCAATTTATGTCATAAGTTATTGAAGTGGTAATGAATCATCGCAAATTATTCATTTCAAATAGTCAAAAGCTGCCAAACAAAATGGTAAAACTTCAACATAACCCCCCACAAAAAACAGCAAAAGTTCCTGCAAGTTAAGTTCCTGTAAGCATGACCTCACACACACATAGCGGCCGAACAATGCCTTTGTCAATCAGAGAGGAGTACAGGAATGACCGGGTAACAGGACACCCCTGGGAGGAAAGCACCCAGCGCTGCAGACACGGCTGTAGAAAGTGGAGGCGTGATCCCCCTCAGCTATTCATTGTCATGTCCTATACCCTATGCAGTCTGTGGTACCGCCACAGCCCGTCCAGAGGGGTGCCTATAAGTACCGTTCCCTGCAGTGAGGCAGCATGGGGGGAGGGTGTGCTCTGAGGCGTGAGCCCGGTCTGGTGGTCCAGTTGCTGGCAGGCCCCGTCCCTCTCTGCGTTGTATACAGCGATGACTTGCCCCTGTACTACCGATCCCATCAGCAGGGCCAGAGTCTCCACAGTCATTCCTTAAGAAGGGATGGTAGAGACAGAGAGGGTTGAGTGAGTGTGTGTGTGAGAGAGAGAGAGAGAGAGAGAGAGAGAGAGAGAGAGAGAGAGAGAGAGAGAGAGAGAGAGGTTGAGAACAGCAGGTTGAGAGCATCTCTTACTATAGGCTGTGGCAGAATCTCGGTCTCTCTGGTCTCCCCCCAGGAACATGTTCATTGAAAGGTAAGGAACATTGAAACACTAACAGGAGAGGCAAGAGACAAGGTACAAAAAAAAACAGACAAGGCAGGCTGAAGCAGCTTGGAGCAAAATGGCAGCAGTTTCACAGACCTGCAAATAGTGTGCCTTGCTGTCACCATGGTAACAGCGGAGGATGACACATTATGGAGATACGAGCAGAAACCATTGAGATGTAGTACATCAGATCCTGTGTGTGGGTTGTGAGGAGAATCGGGCGAAGGCGGGGGGTGGGTGAGAATACGAATACGAGAATATGAAAAGAAAGAAGAGAGTGACTTGACTGCTTACACTCATGAGGGTCTCAAACAGACACGCTGCGACCAGGAACCAGGGCACGCTGAAGGCCTGAGACATGGAGCCGTGAGGCATGAACCACAGGAGCACGTAGGACAGAATGGCAAATGGCATGGAAAGAACAACCCTGCAAACACCCGTATGATTAAAATAGACAAAACCTAGCGAGAGCTCAGTGTCACCATGCAGGACGAGACCATGTGTTCATTGTCTGGTTGTTTCACACAAACCATGGCATGAGTTTGCCAATCGGCGTCCAGTTACTCCGGCTCACCAAGTAGCCGACCAGAGGATCGGTCACTGCATCCCAGGCCCGGCTAACAAACAGGATCATGGAGACGTAGAAGGCTTCCATCTGCAAGAGCCAAAGAGTGAGTCACACATTGTGGTGGTGGGGGGGGGGGGGGACCAATCGGGTCGGGAGTGTTGGGTTTTTGCGATTACATAAACCCTGTGTTCATTTTTTAAGCCAACCACGTAAAAAAGAACCGGGCCGGCGAATGCGCTGTCACTTCATCTGCAAAGTCAGATGGCTGGACGTTGCGCTGAAATATTGGTGGGGACACGTCCCCCCTGTCCCCCCTGGGAATGTCACCCCTGATTGAATGTGGAATTCAATAACACATCTGTGGAGGTGCACTTATGACAGTGGCTAGAAATAAATGGTAGTAAATAAAGTCATTGTGTCTGTGGGTCACAACACATCGGGAAAGCGTACACTCACCTGCACAACGTCCAGCAGAAAGATTTGCATGGAAATGCCGATAGAGACTGCAGTGATCTGATATGGCACTCCACCAAATGCATAGCAAATCTTCCTGGCGAGGGGGATGGCCCCAGTCTTCGAGGAGGTCAGAGGGTGTCGGAGTAACAACATACAGAAATATAGATTAATTTTCAAAAATATTTTTTAAGAAATGGGTAAAATATAATAATACTTCAATTCTATATGTGTAATTGTAAGAAAGGTGTACTACAAAGCAAATAATTCCCCACAAATATTGAGGTAACAAAAGTTTCTTCTTTTCATATATTGGTTTTAAGCAAAAAAATCAGCTTACCTTCCTGCTTTTAATTTGTTGGCATACATCTCGACCGCAACACTCAACAGCTGGATTAAATAGGCGATCAACAACGGATTTGAGACATGTCATTTTTAAAAAGATGACCATACATGTGAATTCAAACAAAACAGTCCAGTTAAATCAGCATAACAGTTCAACACAAGCTAGTTTCAACTACCATTTGTGCACAGAACATGCACCAATCTCAGTCCTTTGACAATAAAAACAGGTTCAACGGCCCTCTTATAGCTGAGAGCGAAACTTTACAAGTACAGCCCACCTTTTGGAAGGACGAATACTTGAGGATTAGCTCTTTTGGTTGCATGGAGACACTACACCACGGGTCATCAATTAGCGGCCCGTGCGCCGAATCCGGCCAGCCAGTGTTTTTTTTTCTGGCCCCCCCAAGCCTCCATGCAAAACATGAATTATGAAAAATATCATCTAATCTTCAAGTACATTTTCTAAAAAGGCAATATTGTATGTTAGGCTTGCAACCGTAGTGAATATTTCAAATGTATCTTTTTTAAACTCTTGTTTTTGTTCAATTACCAATCATTGTAGTTCAAATCAGTGGCAACTTATTTGGAGCACGTATCTTTCGACAGGAGTTTGATAGGAAAATGTGGATTTCTATGAGGCCTGCACATTTGTACCCAAGGGGCAAGTTCATTGTGCTGTCCGCAATAGGTTACTTTCAATAGAAAATAAAAGTGCAATGTCAAAGCATGTGTAGCCTATAGTTAGGCAAGATTAACTATAATTAACTAATTAATGTTCTGTGTGTGTGCAAGTGCCTGGGATAGGTGAGGCTAGGTTGGGCCCGGCCCACAGAGCTTTTGCTCAGCTATAATCTGGCCCCTGGCTAAATTTAACTGACTGCTGCACTACACTAACACTACAGTAACTACTGTACTGGGCTCAACAACAAAAGCCGCAGTATGTAGCCTAATTAATTGTGTTTTTTGAGGTTTTGGCATTTAAACATTATTTAACTACTTATATTTATTTCAGCTCTTGGTATTTCAGGTGTGTTCTGTGGTATGAGAAATGTTATCAACTCATATTATTCAGCTATTCAGATACTTCATTCAGTTCCATCCTGTTTACAGTGAAATGTGAAAGGGTCACAGTTGGGATAGGCGACCATGTGGCTGACTGGCAGAAGACTGGCCTGACCTCTTGTGGTGCAGCAGCAGTACTGCAACTCATAATGGGCCCCCTCAAAAACGTTCAGAAATTCACCTTTCTCTGCCGGAAATCGCTCACATTCACCATTCATTTGAATCCAAATCAATACAACCATTTTAGTATTTTGAGTTCAAAAGACTTAATCATGACTTTACATTTGTTTCTGCCCAATAGTGATAAATAAATGATAGGGACAGTACTAAAAGGTGAGGCTTATGTCATCAAATCTTTAATGTTTCCTTAGAGAAATCAAGTAACTTGTTGATCATTTACAACAATCAAACAGCAGCAAAAAGGCACATTATGAAAACAAAAGCCTAACATGAAAATATAAAAGAAAACAGCAAAATATTTTTTTTTTCCATTTGGGTCATCTTCTCTCTTAACATAAAAATATGACATGACAGTTTCCTTTTTTGGCAAACAAAAAGGACAACAAATCACTGAATAAATAAACCACTTACAGCAGTTAACCGTACTGTCGCACAAACTGTCGCTTTGCGTACTACTTGTTCTCGCCATCGTCTCCGTTTAGGACTCGTGGAAAAAAAAATCGTAACTTTGTAAAAAAAAGTCCACTAGCCTACATATTGGTGCTCTTGCTCCCGGCCTTGGGCTCCTGCCGGATACCGTACAACCACTTGATCACCCTCGCGTTTCTTTCGATGACCGACACGCCGTAGGGCACGCGGCTCGCCGCAGCCGGGTCCTCAGCATCGTCCTCCTCCTCCTCGCCGGTGCACTCGGACCCCGGGGCGCTGGCGCTGCGGAAACGGGCGATGGACACGATGTCCGACCCGGGCGCCACCGCCAGGTCCTGCACGTCCGAGGGGTCCAGGCCGCACAGGTTGAAGAAGCGCTCCAGTTCGGTGCCCGCTCTGGAGCAGCGGTCGCTCATGTCGGACTTGGAGCGGGTCAGCGAGGGCCGCTTCCTGGAGCTGGACGAGGACAGACGGGTGACCGCTGGGGAGGAAGGAGGGAAGACGGGGGGGCTGGATGTCTGCAGAGGGGTAGGAAGAATGGGAGGAGGAGAAGATGGAGAAGAAGGAGACCTCGGCGGAGGTGCCGGCGGTTCAGCAGGAGGTGTGGCGGGCGGGTCGGGTTTAGGAGGCGCTCGGAAAGGCTTCACGGGCGTAGGAGGCCCCAGCGGGGTTCTTTGGGGGACCAGCCGCAAGTTGGACGTCGCCGGGCGGAGAGGATGCAGGCCGCGCAAGGCCATGGGGTAGAGCGGCTGCCGCATGTACTGCAGCGGCCGGGCGGCCGGCTTCCTCTGGGGCCGCACCTGGGGAACCACGTCCACTCTGCGTATGGTCACCGTCGCCGGGGGCACAGGCGCAGGCGAATCCTGGTTCTGGGTCACCGGACTGCAGGCTTCTAACCGGACCTTAGCGGGACTAGACCAGTCGGCCGCAGGAGGAAGAGGAGGAGGAGACGATCGGACCTCCGCTCGGAGCTCTGCTCTAATGGGACTGCGGAACGGAGCGCTGCGAGCGGCGGCGGAGGAGGCAGCGGTCGGGGCCGTGGCGGTGGCCGGCCCGTCGTTCACGCCGCTGATCAGGTTACTGAGGTGCTCCAGGTTGAGGGGGGACCCCGGGTCTGCTGCGTGCCCGGCTGGGTCGGGGTCTTCCTGGTGGGTTGCAGGGTGGCGCTGCCGCCGCTGCGACCGCTGCTACCGCTGCCGCTGCTGACGGTCGGGGTCAGCAGCGGCTTGCGGAGCTCGGCGGCCGCGACGGGCTGCTGCTTGGACAGGGCCACGCGGCTCTTGACGTACTTGGCTTTGTCGGCCTCCAGCCGCTCCACGGCGCTCTGCCGGGGTCTGGCGGACGCCGGCAGCGGGCTCTGGCGGCTGAAGGCCGGGCCCAGCGGCGCCTTGGGTCGCAGGCGAGGCGGGGTCAGGGACACCCGGACCGGCTGCCTCAGCGGGGACTGCAGAGTCTCAACGGGCATCGTGGCGAAAAACCACAAAAAAAAAAGGTTTGGGATCTTTGCAGTGTTTTCCAACAGAGCAGCAGCAACGTCTTGTTTCTTTACCCCAGGTTGACCCTGCTGTACGACATCACCGCTGTCCCGCCATCCTTTAAGTCCTAGCGCCGGGTTTAGAGGGTCTCTTTGACCTCCTGCGGGGAAAAGAGAAACGTCATATTATAGATCAAGAGCGATGCATATACTGTGCAGAGGCAGCGATCATTTTGTAATAAGGGGAAGAAAGCAGTCGTTAGTACTTCCTTTTGTTTACTTCAATAAAACTAGTGGGAAACTCAAACAAACCAAACCCTGACACACAGCATGGATGGACACAACCCAGAGATGCAATACTGGCTGCCACACACACACACACACACACACACACACACACACACACACACACACACACACACACACACACACACCTATCTCCACCAGCAGCAGGGAGACCATCCATCTAGGAGCAATTCATCAAGTGAACAGTCAGTTGGACGATTTGAATAAACACTTGGAGTGGCTGCTCCTCCATCACTCTCCTGAAGGCCTTCTGGCAGAAGAAAGGTTCCTGTGTGTGTGTATGTGTGTGTGTGGGGGGGGGGGTGCTGCCATTAACAACCCATTGTTCAGGATGCATGCTCAGCTCAGTGCCTGGACAGCACATCCTTTAACAGCTCTTAAGAGGAACCCTGCTTTCTCAATGCTTTCCTCCATTGTTTTTAAAGCCCCCCCCCCCCCCCCCACACACACACACACACACACACACACAGCTATAACCTGCTTGTTGTGGACAATGGCCTCCATCGAAACCTTGTTGTGATTGCGCAACACCAACACCTCCACGTCAAACATAAAGTTAGAGAGAGCGAAACCCGTTCGTTTCGGTTCGTTTCCGAACTTCCCATCACGGGGAGACCGGCTCCTCAGGTGCCGCTCCGGGTCCGGAACCCGGTGTCTCCCATTCCTGCAGACCAGACCGGGTCGGACTTGGAGATCCCCCCCACCACGTCAACACAAAGCACGTCTTGCTGTGACACGACCTCCAGGAGGTCCCACCCACCGGGACCACCATAAAACCCACCAGGACCACCATAAAACCCGGCGAGAGAAGCGAGATCCCCGTCGCGGTAATAATCCCGAGGTCTGGGCCTACACGGAGGACCACACCGGACCGGGAGGGGGGGTACCACAAAGTCCCGCTGGACCTGAACTAGACTAGACCGGGACCGCTTGCGACAAGTCTCCGCATGTCCTGCTGGAGACCAGGAGACGCGTGCTGGCAACCAGGAAGCAGGAGGACAATGGAGACCCAGGAGAAGGACCTCCAGGCCTGCTGGAGGCAACCAGGACGTGTGTGTGTGTGTGTGTGTGTGTGTGTGTGTTGACCCCCCCCCAGTCCACGTCCAACCCTGGAGAGAGGTGACTCACCTTGAACGTCGCGGTCGGACCCACCTTCAGGGTTCAGGACTTTCCTTTCTGTCGGAGGAGCCAGACATGGGGGGTAGGGGTGTGTGTGGGGGGGGAGACCAGCTCAACCGTCCTCCTCATGCAGTGTGAACTGGGGCGAGGAAGTCCCGAGCAAAGGACAAACCTGTCTGACAAGTCCTGCTCCTGCTCCTCCTCCTCCTCCTGCTCCTGCTCCTCCCCCCAGCTGGATGCATTGGCCAATCACTCACACACAAGGAAACAAGACAGATATGTCTTTGGTCATGTGACAGTTTCCTTTCCTGTGTTGTCACTGGACCCCTCCAGGGAGGTAGACCTGCCCATGGAAATAGATATGATATATGGAGAGGTCTTAGGCAGTAGGCCTACCCATAGACATAGATATGATATATGGAGATCTTATGGAGGGGTCTACTGCCACATGTAGGCCTACCTATAGAACTAGATATGATATATGGAGATCTTATGGATGGGTCTTCAGTAGACCTACCCATGGAAATAGATATGATATATGGAGATCTTATGGAGGGGTCTTAGGCAGTAGACCTACCCATGGAAATAGATATGATATATGGAGATCATATGGAGAGGTCTTAGGCAGTAGGCCTACCCATAGACATAGATATGATATATAGAGATCCTATGGAGGGGTCTACTGCCACATGTAGGTCTACCCATAGATATGATATGGAGATCTTATGGAGGAGTCTTAGGCAGTAGACCTACCCATATAGATATGATATGTGGAGATCTTATGGAGGGGTCTTAGGCAGTAGACCTACCCATATAGATATATGTGGAGATCTTATGGAGGGGTCTTAGGCAGTAGGCCTATCCATATAGATATGATATGAGATATGGAGATCATATGAGGGTCGACTGCCACATGTAGGCCTACCCATAGACAGATATGAGATATGGAGATCTTATGGAGATCATATGGAGGGGTCTTAGAGAGTACCCATAGAAATACAGTAGATATGATATATGGAGATCTTATGGAGGGGTCTTAGTAGGCCTACTCATAGAAATAGATACGATATATGGAGATCTTATGGAGGGGTCTACTGCCACATGAAGGCCTAGTGCTCCTGGAGAGGATCACACACTCCCTACACAATACACACACACACACACACACACACACACACACACACATGCTGTATGTTGGAGGTGAATGAGAGACAAACGCAAAGGGGGAAAAAAAAGTTACAAGGTTTTTTAATGTCCATATAAAAGTGTCTTACAGAAAGCGCCGGTCATCATAATCTCTGGAAATGCAGTTTGCTAAGGTCATACTAACATAACATTGACCCTATGGAGGACCTCAGCACGTCACCCAGGAGTATAAAAACAACAACTTAGTCCCAACAAATCATTATTTAGCTCATTTCTTTAGCTAGACACGACAAAAAACGGCATTCACACATTAATCTCCATTTCATTTGAGCATAAAACCATAGTCCGCTTGAATCAAGAAGCCGATACTTCCCATGTGTTCATGAATATAAATAGTGATTTTAACAGATATGGAAATCAAGTGAACAGCTTAGACAGACTAGTAACGGTAAATAAAAACTGTGCTATGTACGCCACTTTTCTACACAACCTTTCCCCCTTTTAAAGCAACATGTCTCCTCTCCCATGTGTCATTATATTGCCTGACATTGTTTTTAAAAACGTAGATATATATAAATCTTTCAAGTTTATGCTGGAAGTATCCTCTTATGTTTGGCTAAGCGGACACACTTCTGTGGAACAATGTGTGTGTGGTCTTCGTTTAGAAAGACTGCATAGACGTAAAAAGCGTTTAAGACAAACGACACCATTATGAGTCACATGTGTACGACTAAAAGACGAGCAACAGATTTGAATGGCCGCAACATATTTTCATTTCCTCAAACGGCTCACACACACACACACACACACACACATTGACTCTGCCAAGCCTCTCTGTGGCGGGGGGGCGTGGCCTCTGGGCTAAGATATGGCACAGTTTTTGTCCTTAGCCCCGAAGCTCTCGGCCTGCCGCCTCCTCCTCATGCTGCCCCTCAGACCCGAGTCTCTCCCCTCGTCTCGCTCCCGCTTGGCGTCGCTCTCCCGGCCGCCGGCGGCCTGCGGCGGCGGCGGCGGCTGCTGCTGCTGCTGCCGTCGGAGCTGCGGGGGCAGAGGGATGGGCTGACCCAGGAAGAAGCCCTCCTCCTCCGAGTCGGAGGAGGAGGAGCAGGTGGAGCACGCCTCGTCGTGTTGGCGGCGGCCCGGCTGGAGGGACAGGGAGGGGCCGTCCTTCCTCTCCCTCTCCCGCTCGCCGTCTCCTCCTCCTCCTCCTCCTCCTCCTCCCGCACCACTTCCTCCTCCTCCTCCTCCTCCTCCTCCTCCTCCTCCTCCTCCTCCTCCTCCTCCTCTCCAGTCTAGGGCGTCGAGCCGCGGCCGGTCGGACAGGGTGCGCCGGAATCGCCGCTCGGTGCCGAGGTGGAGGGTGGAGTCTGAGGAGACGCGGGCGCGAGTCACGCCGCGCCGCAGGCTGCGCTGCTGGTAGCTGGAGCCGTCTGTGGAGAAACACGCAAATAAACGACAATTAAAAAAATCATGAGGCAGACATTTATAAAACACAATGCGATACCATCGATTTCTATGCTTTATGCTTTCTTCTTGAATTATTTATTATTATTATTATTATTATTATTGTTATTATTGTTATTATTATTATTATTATTATTATTATTATTATTATTGTTATTATTAAACCAAACGGTGCGCCGCAGTGCAGCGGCTCCACAGCGCAGCTTCAGACAACAGAAAGTATTTCCGCACCCAGCAGGTCCATCTGAGGAGGAATGCCCTTCTTGAGATGCAACCTGCGGCCGAATCCTCCCTCCGCCTCTCCCTCATCCGGACGGCCGTCCTCCCTCTCTCCCGCCTGCTCCTCCTCCTCCTCTTCCTCCTCGTCCTCCTCCTCATCCTCGTCCTCCTCCTCGTCCACAGAGTAACTGGAGCTGATGGGTTCTCTGAAACTGACCCGGGCCGCACCGTTGCGGGCCAGCAGGCGGGGGCTGCCGCCGTCGTCGGGGGCGGCGGCGGCTACCACGCCGTCCGGCGGTGGGGGGGGGAGACTCGGCGGCGGCGGCGGCGGCGGGGGGGAGTCGCAGGGCTTCAGGTCCCGGGCCTTGGTGGGGAGCGGCGGCGGGAAGTCGGCCGGGATGGCGGGCGGGAGAGGCGGCGACTCGGAGAGAGGCGCGCGCTTGGACGTTTGGTTGGGAGGGAAGCCTGCGGATGAGAGAAGAAGAAGAAGAACAGACGCCATTTTATTGGATGATGATGTTGATTCGAACGCTACAAGGAGTACAATTAAGGCGCCGGCGATGTCACAGACCTTGTCTAACGGGACTGCTGCGCTCCACCCAGCTCCTGCAGTCGATGGCGGTGGACGTCCCCCTGGAGTGGAGGCTGGTGAGCGGGTGCACAGTGTGTCCCAGGAGCTCTCCCTGGTAGTCCAGGCCGCTACCGGGTTTGGACCCGCGCTGATCCCCGGACGGCAGACCGTAGTGCGACGCGTCTCTGGGCCACGGCGGGCCGAAGCCGTTGCTCAGGTGGATGTGAGGAAGAGGCGAGTAGGAGCCTCTGGGGTAGGGATGGCCGCTCACCAAGGGAACGCCGTTTTGAGAACCGCAATTGACACCTGTTTGATGAGTCAGCAAAAAGATAAATATATTAAAAGACAGTGAACTTCATATATTGAACTCTCATAACGATGTACTATTATCAACATATAATAGCCCCCCCCCCCCCCCCACCTACCAGATTGACTGTAACCGCCCATATTTATGACGACTTACACACACCTATTATTACTATTACTACTGTTATTATTACTATCCATACTGTGACTGTATATATCATATATATACATAGTGTTCTATTTATCTAACTATATATTTAATAACTGTTTATGCTGCTATACTGTACATTCTTATACTGTATATATTTTTATAACATATTCATTCGCTGTATATATCCTATATATCCTATAGCATATTCGATTCAATACCTGCACTGTATTTATATACCAGGGGCCGTATTCACAAAGGATCTTAGCGCTAAAAGTAGCTCTTAACTGGCGAATTTAGGAGAAACTCCTAAAAATAATGGGCGTGTCAGTCTTAAATTTAGGACTCCTAAGAGCAATTCACAAAGGACCTTAGGCCTAAAAGTAGCACCTAAGTCTAGGAGAGCTTACAAGTCCTCGAGAGGACTCCTAACTCACTAAGACCTATTCACAAAGAATCGGAAAATGGCTGCGAGACGAAATGTTTTGGAGACAATGGAAGACGGAATTGATCAAGAGATATAGGCTAAATCGTGAGGGTATAAAACTTGTTGTGGAATTAGTGCGGGATGCAATAACACCCCCGACTAACAGGAATAACTCGATTAGGAAATAAAATGTTTGGCAACACGATATTTAGCAACGGGGAAAATGCAACTTTGCAATGCCGACGATTTAGGAATATCGCAACCATCAGTCAGCCGTAAAGCGAACCATCAACGCGCTCTGTAGACCACATATCAATTCAATTCAAACTTTATTAAGGACACATCTCATGAAAGGTCCATAACACCGTCACAACACAATAATAATAAAATAATAACAATAGCATAAAAAATACATACACACACACACACACACACACACACACACACACACACACACACACACACACACACACATATATATATATATATATATATATATATATATATATATATATATATATATATATATATAATATATATATATATATATATATATATATATATATATATATATATATATATATATATATATATATATATATATATATATATATACATGTAGCCTACATACATATATGTAAATATATACATACACACACACACACAAACACACACACACAATTCCACAATGATCCTATATTTACATACAGGCTAGAAGAGCTGACAGAGCTCAGTTCAAAGTTGGTTAAGGCTGAAATAATACCATTAATATCATCCAACAGTTTATCCGGTTTCCTTTGGACAATCAACAACTACACAGCATCAAAGCCAACTTCATGGCATGCAGGTATGCCGGTGTGGTCGGTGCTATTGACGGGACGCACATACTGCGCCATCAAAAGATGAGGACGTGTTCGTCAATAGAAACGAAAGTACATTCCATCAACACGCAGATTGCTTTTGATGCAACTTTTAACATTCTTGATGTTGTTGCAAAGTGGCCTGCAGGGTCTAATCATGATCCGCATATTTTAATGGGGAGCGGTCTGAGGCAGCTTTTTGAGAGGCACCGTGTACCAGTTGGGTGTCACTTGCTGGGTGACAGTGGCTGTCCCTGCAAGACGTCTTGACACCTCTCAATCCACAACCGGGGTTATTAGCTCTTTGTCGCCTTTTATTTGTTGAATCCATATTTATTATTGTTTACTGTTTTCCTCCATATATGTTAGGGCACACAAAAATACACGAAATCTTGTGGAGAGAGGATGTGATCACAGTGATCACTGTATGCGCCATTCTCCACAACCGGTATGGGCTGTTATTTAAAGTGTTGAATAGTGGAGATATGCTCATTGGATTTAATTGCCTCCTTGAATTAATGCAATTTACGTATTTTTATTGTTTGCTTTTTCTCTCTCTTTAACGTGCATATAGGCTACAACGTCATTATCGTGGTCTGCACAAACTTGTCATCATGCGTGTATTCTGCTAACTGCACTGTCCATAACTATTTGATAGGAATGTCTAGCCGAGGCTACTTCCTTGTTCTTCGGTGATTCAGTGGGCTCGTTTTCACAGAGACCGCTCTGAACAACCAATCACCGGACTGACCACTTCCAAACTCGTGCACGAGAATCGACGTAATCCATAGCAACGGCGCGTCACTCTTAGCTCACTCTTAGTGATGTATCCTTAGTATGAGTCGGTCTCAGCGGCTTTGTGAATAACTTTTAAGAAAAAACTCCTACGTAAAATGTTTTAGCGCGAGTTAGGAGCACTCCTAGCGGTAAGATAAAATGCTTTGTGAATACGGCCCCCTGTCTATATGTACATACTATTGCACTTTACTACTCTGCACTTCTGGTTAGATACCAAACTGCATTTCGTTGTCCAAGTACCTGTTACTTTGTTCAATGACAATAAAGTTGAATCTAATCTAATCTAATCTAATACATCTCTAACAATTGAACGTATCAGTATGTTACCATACCTGTATTTTCCACCGTATGCAGGCAGTCCTTTGCGAGGGTGATGTAGAGGTTGGCTCCCCCTAGTGGCAGTTGCGGTAAACAGCGCGGCGGCTGCTGGACCTTCTCGGCCGTCTCGCAGCGTCGGTGCTGCGGCGACCGGCTCTGCAGGGCCGAGTCGCAGGAGTCCGAGTTGTTGGGGTCCTCGCCCAGAGAACAGGCCCGGGAGCAGAAGATGAGACCGCCCCGCGGGAGGAAGGGGCGCCCCAGCAGCGCCAGCCGGCAGCGGGCGCAGCAGAAACAGGTCTCCACCGCGTGCCAGTGCTGGCCCTCGTACGTCATCTGGCCCTGGTCGATACCTGAGGACATTTCATCACAACGTTGACTAGATGTTGCTTGTACTTCTTTGACTTCTTTTTTCCTATCTGTGTCTGGTCTTTCCTTTTTCCATTCTTGTTATTTTAATTGCCCTATATCTTAATTGCCCTATCTCTTCAAAAGCTGCCTATGGACAAGTGTTGCGAATTAGCACTTGTGCTAAAACACTTAAACAATGCATCTGGTCTGTCCAATGTAATTGCTATGTCCATATCAAATAAACATTAAAACTAAAAATAAATAAAGATGTTACAAAAAACTCGACAGGTCCACTCAAACCAAATGTGTGTTTTCAAACTGTGGGTCGCGACAGGCGAACAACTTTATAAAACACTTGTAATGTATATGAATGCCTACAGGTGGTTCAGTTGATCAATAGAAGACTGCAAAGGGGATACTGAATCGATAAACGATATACATTTAGAAATGTAAAGTATTTATAAGGCAATTATTTGGACATCGCAATAAGAACCGCCGGCCAAAAAGTACCTCCTCCACAGGCCATGAGTTTGGGACCCCCCTGATCTAGAAGATGGTGTCGTAGGTGTAGTATAGTGTACATTTGCATGTTTTATTTAATGTATTTTAATACCGATTTGGTCTCCGCAGGTGTCGCAGTACTCGGCGTAGAGCGACTCGTAGCAGGAGCAGCAGTACGGCCGGCTCTCCCTCATGATGTAGCGCTGGCCGCCCAGCGCCGCCTCGCACTCGAAGCAGCAGAAGTGCTTCATGTGCCAGTGTCTCCCCTCCGCCTCGGTGCACTCGTCTGCCAGGATGATCTGAGAGAGAGAGAGAGAGAGAGGGAGACAGAGACAGAGGGAGACAGAGAGGCAGACAGAGACAGAGGGAGACAGAGACAGACAGAGGGAGACAGAGACAGAGGGAGACAGAGAGGCAGAGAGAGACAGACAGACAGAAACAGAGAGGCAGAGAGAGACATAGAGGCAGAGACAGAGAGAGAGAGACAGAGAGGCAGAGACAGAGAGAGACAGAGGGAGACAGAGAGGCAGAGAGAGACAGAAACAGAGAGGCAGAGAGAGACAGAGAAGCAGAGAGAGAGAGAGACACAGAGAGACACACAGAGAGAGAGGCAGAGAGAGAGAGAGAGAGAGAGAGAGACAGAGAGACAGAGAGACAGACAGAGACAGAGACAGAGAGAGAGAGAGAGAGAGAGAGAGAGAGAGAGAGAGAGGCAGAGACAGAGAGAGAGAGAGAGAGAGAGAGGCAGAGAGGTGAAAGGGTGAGGGTAAGATTAGTAGTCCACTACCACTGTGTGGTAAAATAAAGAGCTTTCATATTAAATGCATCTACTAATCATATGGAGATTAAAAGCAGAAAATATTTTTTTTTTTCCCAGTTAAAAAAAGACTAAAGGCTGCAGCCTTTGTTTTATTCATGGAGCGGAGACAACAAAACACGAAGCTGAAATAGTAAATCACCACAGTACAGATGGGAAAGACAGCCTGAAATAAATTACTGAACTGTGTCTGCCCTCCGCCACAGAGCCAGAGTGAGTTTAATGTATAATGTCTGCTTTGGCAACGATAATGTTTATTTTGCATGCAAATAAAGCTCTAATTGAGAGTTCACGGTTCATTTTTAAACCCGGTATTTATTCTTTTAAATGAGAAACACAAGAACAGGATTAGATGTGTACTTTTTATTGATCCCGTGGTTTCTTGAGAAACAAAAACGCTGCGCATGCTTCTAATTATTAGAACTGCCTCTCTACAAAATGTTTCAAAAGTCCATTTAACTGCTGTTTTGAAATTCTAATTTATACAGAAACACATTTTTATTCATGTTCATATATATATATTAGTGGTGGGCCGTTTTCGGCGTTAACGCGCTGCGATAACGCGCTGCGATAACGCGCTGCGATAACGCGCTGCGATAACGCGCTGCGATAACGCGAGACTCTTATCGCGCGATAAAAAAAATATTGCCGTTAATCTATTGTCAAAGTTGTGTTGGGAGCTGGGTCTATACCGGATTTCCACCAAGGAAGGTAAGCGCCGCGGAACGGCTGCGTCCTCTGCCCCCCCCCCCCCCCGTCGGTCGTAGATCCGGAGTGGGTTACGATCGCGCAGACTTACTTTTAGTCATTATTTAGGTAGCACACACACATATTATGAATGCCTTCGACAGAATTCAAATGAGCCATTTTAATTTAGATTAATCTAGATTAATTCCAAGATTACAGTGAGATTAATCTAGATTAAACAAATTAATCTATGCCCACCACTTTTATATATATATATATATATATATATATATGTATATATCTTTTTTTTAACTTTTTTTTTTACATTGCTATTTTGTTACTGTCATTATAACTTGTATATGTATATGTATATGTTTTTTCTATTGTCAGTTCATTATTACTTTATGTAGTTATGATATTCCCTGTATGTTACATTTTCTGTTCCTTTATAACTATGACATTTTAACTATAGAGGCTTTAAATACGCCTCTCCCTGCACTTTACATTATTTGTTATCTTTTTATCACTTTTATGTAATTTTAACTGTGCAAAATAAATAAATAAATAAATAAAAATAAATCAAATGATATGAACAGTTGTGATGACCGCGGTGACCATACCTCGTCGCAGGCCTGGCAGCGGGGCTTGAGCCGCTCGGCGTGGTGGCGCCCGCAGAAGATCTGTCCCTCCTGGTGGAAGTAGATGAGGTCCACCAGCAGCTCGCTGCACGACGCGCACTGGAAACACTGCGGGTGCCAGCAGCTGCCCTGGCCGGCGCGGCCCGCGAACACCGCGATGTCCCCGCCGCTGATCTGCCGGCCGCACTGGGGGGTGGAGAGGAAAGGGGGTGAGGGTGAGGGTGAGGGTGGGGGGGGGGAGGGAGGAAGTCTGTGTGGGTGGGTTCCTGTCCTCCTCTCCATGCAAACACGCAGCTGTCCCCGGTTTCGCCCGGCTGGTTTGTGTTGTTTTTTTTTCGGTCTCTCTTGCGATTGGCCTTTGATTGCTTCGCCGTACGTGCGTTTTACTTAATCTTATCTTAATCTTGCTTCTTCTGTGAGGAACCCCCCCCCCCCCTGTTTTTATTTTGGTTGTTTGATGACAGTTTCGCCCCCCCCCCCCCCCCCCCTCTCTGTGGTTAGCCTCAGGATTTATAGTCTATGGTCATAGAAGTATGTGCTTCTTTCTTCTTTCCGCACATCACATCACATCCCGTTCATCATTATTGCCCGGTGCTTGCTGCCATGTTGGTGCTTCAGTGTTATAATCTTTATTATACCATGGTCTGGGTGAATACTCGATTCTGATTGGCTGAGGGGGTTGACTGTTGATTAGCTTTCGATAACTGCACACGGCTGTGATGTGATCGTAACATAAGCAGTCTCATCGCCGGTCCAAAAATTAATGCGCTAAACGAAACGTTAATAACCGTCAACTTGGACCGGACTCGGACGGGACTAAGCTGGGACTCGGATGGGACTAAGCTGGGACTCGGATGGGACTAAGCTGGGACTCGGATGGGACTTAGCTGGGACTCGGATGGGACTAAGCTGGGACTTGGACGGGACTAAGCTGGGACTCGGACGGGACTCGGATGGGACTAAGCTGGGACTCGGATGGGACTAAGCTGGGACTCGGATGGGACTTAGCCGGGACTCAGATGGGACTAAGCCGGGACTCGGATGGGACTGAGCTGGGACTTAGCTGGGACTCGGATGGGACTGAGCTGGGACTCGGACGGGACTAAGCTGGGACTCGGACGGGACTAAGCTGGGACTCGGATGGGACTAAGCTGGGACTCGGACGGGACTAAGCTGGGACTCGGATGGGACTAAGCTGGGACTCGGATGGGACTACCCCCCCTAGTTGTTCTAAAATCCCTGTGAACCATGGCCTCCGGCGGCTCCAACACCACAGCTCTGCGTTACAGACACGTACCTGCTGGCAGACGCCGCCCATCATGGTGACGGGGAACAGCCGCACCGTGCCGCGGCCCAGGTTCTCCCTCTTCCGCTGCTGGCTGAACACGCGCAGCTCCTTCTTCTCCTCGTCGTCCAGCGAGTTGCAGTACTGGGGCTGCGGCCACGCAAACACACACACACACACACACACACACACAGGTGTCCCCCAATCAGTCATCAACCACAACACACACTCACTGAGTTGCACCGGAAACAAGATCCACTAGTGCCACTCACAACCGTGTTCATTTTGAATTCATTGATATTTTACTTTTTGGGGGGGGGGGGGGGGGGGGGGGGACAGGAAAAGCGTAGGGAGAGGTTAGCATACATACTGGAGCAACACTTTAAAACCCAGAGAAACAACCCGACTCTAACTGTGTGTTCACATCAGAAGCGAATGAAGCTGCAAAGACGCTTCGGTCGCTCATGAAGTATCGCTCTGTTCGCTTTTTGTCGCCCGCTTTTGTCGCTCAAGTAGCTCACGGCGTACAATTCGAACGTCAGGGTTACGCTGTGTTCCCACCAAACGCGATGAACGCGATTTAGTCGCGCGTAAAATGAAATCGCGTCGCGCTAGACGCTCCAGTTTTGACGCTGGTCCAATATGCCAAAAAACACCTCATCGCGGCATCGCGGCATCGCATCGGGCGACGAGCCCGCCCAAACAACAACATTTCTTCCGCCATTTCATTCTCTCGTCGACCATGGCTGAGATAACCACCTGCTCTGCCCAGAACTGGTGCTTCATAGCCGGCCATAACCTCGTTGTTATCCAGTGGAAAACAATCGCTAAAAAAAAAAGAAGTAAAAAAGATCTGTGTGTGTGTGTGTGTGTGTGTGTGTGTGTGTGTGTGTGCCCCCCAACTTTGATTATGGTCAATATATAATATAATATCATATAATATATCATATAAAACATGTATCATTGTGCAACACTGTGTACGTCCGTACGTCAGCACGTCGGTGACGATCTCAAAGCTGATTGGCTGTCGCGGCGCGTCTTCACGCGAATTCGCCGCAAAAGTTCAATTATTTCAACTCGAGCGATGAAGCGTCATCGCGCCGGGCGACGCGATGGAAGCGATTTTTCGCGGCCAACGCGTCCATCGCGCCGCGCTATCGCGTCCATCGCATCGCCCGGCGCGATGACGCGTCTAATCGCGTGTTTGCATTGACTTTACATGTAATCTCGACGCGCGATGAAGCGTCATCGCGTTTGGTGGGAACACACCGTTAGGGTTAGACGCGTCGTAGTCGTTTGCATAAAGTTCAGCCGTCTTCAACTTTTTTTGGGTCGCTCTGGTCGCTCAACTTTTGCCGCCAGTAGCGTTTGTCGCTTGTGTCGCTCTTGCCCATAGAACGTGAACGACTTCCGGTGATTTGGCGGCTTCATTGGCTTCTGATGTGAACACACAGTCGCGGAGCGGTCCGGTCCGGTACCTCGCTGTCGTGCGCCGGGAGCTGGTGCAGCAGCTGTTTGATGCGGTAGCGCTCTCCGGGGCTGTTGACGTACGGCACGCGGTCCTCCGGCAGACAGCTGAAGTACTGGTACACCTGCGCGTGAGGAGAGAGGTAGGGGCGAGTGAGGCCAACGCTAAGCTACAGCTACAAAGGGAAGGTCGATTTAATGTAATTATTTATCAGAGCAAAGGAACAAAGGGTCAAGGGTCACGCAGGTGAACATTTTTTAAAAATGTTTTATGTGCCGTGTTGTCCAAGGGCGCAACTTTATGTTTAGCTGTGTTACCTGTAATACAATGTGCGTTAATAATAGTTGTTTCCAACATTAAAGAACAGGGGAGGGGGGGGGGGGGGGTTTAAATGCATAGGCAAAGACCGGCGACTGAAGAGATGTTTGGCCTCCTTATGGGAACGTCTCTTCAAATATAATCTTGTTCATACATCGCCCTCCTTTGAACATACCGCATGCCGGTGTAGCATGAATGTGTATTATGACTGCACGCTATGTGTGTGCGTGTGCGCGCGCGCGTCGACAGTAACCTGTTCAGGCTTGAGTCCCGGCGGGACCCAGGCGTACTCCTCGGAGGCGCAGCCCGAGTCGTCGTCGGAGATGGAGTGGCGCTGGAAGTCGGACACCAGCTTGGTCATCATCTTCTCCAGCTGGCCGGGGACGGCGCGCACCGCGTGCTCCTCCCGCACGCACTTGCAGTGGACGCAGATCTTCCTGCGGGAGCGGAGGGAGGAGGAGAGCGGCGGAGATCAGGATCAGGGCTGCAACCATGAGTTGAGCGACGGGAAACGATCACATTTTTAGAATCGGTTCGTCGTTTAGGTCATTTGTCAAGGTGACAGAGCCTTTGCTGCCGCTCCCCCAGGACATTAGCTCCGCCCCCTCCATCTCTGCCTTCAAGTCTCGGCTAAAAAACCCACTTTTACTCCCTGGCCCTCCTTGCCCCCCTAACCGTTTAGCTCCTGTTCATGTGTATGCGGTGTGCCCTGACGTTGAATGTTCCCCCGTTTTGTATTGACATTAGGACTTCTGGTCAAATTGTATTGTTGTATTGTATTATATTTTTGCTATTTTGTTTATTGACATTGTACAGCACTTTGGTCAGTGTATGCTGTGTGTAAATGTGCTCTATAAATTAAACTTACTTACTTACTTAAGTACAAATACCAAACGTTTGTTGCTTGATGCTTCAGGAAATTCAAATGTTTGGATCATTATAAAATGAATACTTTAGTGAATACTTAGTAATAAAGCGAGCACATTTAAGACGTCACATTGGACCCTGGCAACTTGTGATGGCATTTACTATTATTCCTGACATTTTCTAGACTAAATGATTAATTGATTAATCGTTAGATGAATGGGCTATGAATATAATGGTTAGTTGCAGCCCTAGCCATGATGAGGATGATGATGGGGGGGGGGGGGGGGGGGGGGGCTCTACCACATATGTTGGGATTTGATGATATTAGTATTTAACTCTTACAATCCTGTCTCCCAACCTGTGTGTGACGACGACATATCTTTTATTCTTCCTCCCGTCAAACAAACTCGCTCTACTTCCCCTTCGTTGAAAGATTTAACGACGACGATAAAACCTCAGGTGGCGGCCGCATTCTGACAGTAAGGTTTCTCCAGTTCAAAACCGCAGCAGCGCCACACCTTCACGTTTACCAGCTCCTCCTCCTCCTCCTCCTCCACTTGAACCCTCTGTAGGCCTCGCAGTCAAACTGTCTCTGCAGCGCCGGGCGTGGCGGCGCTGCTGCTGCTGCTGCTGCTCATGATATGCATGCAAGTCTGGAGCTGCTGTGAGACGCGGCGGTGATTTATGAACATAGTTTGCGTCGGCGGCGGAGTCACACACGACTGAAGGACTCGGCCTGCAAAACACATTGTTGAGTCGCTGTGACGACCGCCGCAGCCAGATGGCGCCCGGCCCTACCGTGACAAACGGCGAGTAGCGCTTAAAAAAAACACAAGGCAAACTCAACACTAACACTCTCACACAATCCCCACAATCGCACAACTGTTCACAATAACAAACAATGGCCGACACCCGAGTTCACTGCATTGTTTTACAGAGAAAAGCACATCATCATCATCATCATCATCATCCTCATCATCATCATCACCACCAGTTAATGCATCATCCATCAAACGATGAATCCCAAACATCTCCCCAGATCAGCACTCAGAGGGGCCGCATTCCTGCCGCTACCGCCAGCCGGCGAAGAAAGCAGGAAATGAGGTCACGGTCTGTAAGCCCGATTGTTAATCTCACGGCCGTGAAACGAGATTCTCCCCCTGTGGCCGACCGCCGCGCGGCGAAGGATCACTCTAATCTGCGGCCGGCTTGCGTCTACACGCAGCGGGACGGCAGACGGGGGGGGGGGGGGGGGGGTGAAGAATGAGCATAGAGAAAAAGAGACTTGAGTAATGCGTGGGCATGCGTGTTGACAATGCAGCGCGGCGGCCGCATGGAGCGTATTTGTGCGCCGCCCCACACCCCCTCCACCCCCCCCCCCACCCCTCAACCAATTGCATAACAATCTGCCAGCTGGTGGCGCGAGGTCATCATCAGCCACAAAGCTGCTTGACTCAAATTCAACTTGATTGAACTCCTCAACTCCCGGGACCGGATTCCTCCGTCCCGCCGCCGCCGCCGCCGCCGCCGCCGCCGCCGTGTCCCCGCGATTCAGTCATAACAGATACATAAGTACAGGCCGGGGCTCCGCGTCACCGTCTGGCCTCCCGCCGCTAACCGGCGGCGCGTTTAATTCGGTCGCCGCCGGACTCACTCTGATAACAGTGTGACTGTCAGAGGGGTTGATTACCAGACCGGCGAGCGGGAGTACGTATTATTATCCGTTCAGCCCCGCGACTGTCCGGCGCCAAACCGCGGGAGCCGTCTGATAACAAAGTATTTCTATTAGGACGCTTCGTGACTTCCCGACCGCGGGAAGATGCGTGGGAGCGTTAAACCGCTCGCATCGCGGGGCAGTGACCACAAAGGAAACAAGAGGTGAGGGGGGGGGGGGGGTGTGGGGGGGGCGGTGACCGTCGTGGCGTGGAGTTAAGGATTGGGCTGAGAGGTCAAGTTTTTGATTTGCAACACACTATGGGGGGAAGTGGACATGTCTGCAAGGACGTGAGACAATTAAAGGAATGTACACAATAAAGATGAGGTGAGGAGATTGGCGATCGGCGTTGGCCTCGGCATCAGACTTCGTGGCTACCGTGGCGACGCCGACGCTAAACTAGCGTAACACCTTTTTGATTGGAGGGAGAGGAAGGAAAGCCGTTTTTATGTACAAGGACAGGTTTATACAAAGGCCTTTTTAAATGAGCAGCACAGTGGATTCACTTCTCCGCAAACATGGTCTCTCCCATCCCGGCTCCATGTATGGCCGTCGCTGTCAGGCAGGCGGCACCAGTAGAAACAGCAACATGGACCCTCCGGACCGGATCAGTGTCAAAAACCTTCTGGCTCCCCATCTGGGTGTGATTGTGCACCGCGTGTGTGTGTGTGTGTGTGTGTGTGCGTGTGTGCAGCACATCAGCGGACACGGACATGGCATTAATGTCCAGATGGCGAGGGCGCACGCCGTTTAAGATCCGGAACCGTTTTCAGTAGAAAGGTCCGTCTCGTCCTAAACCACCTCCGGGTCCCGGGAGCCATGCGGTCACATGAGACGGGCGGTGACATCACCAGCGGGTTCACATGCGACCTGCTGTAACCCAACGCCGCGGCGGCGGCGGAGAAAGGAAGTGTGGACTACAACAATGGCTCCTGTGGAGTTTGCATTGACAATGTGTATTGAAGGTTTGGGACATTGTGCCGAAGCGGTATAGGGTTACGTCGCGATTGTAACGCTGCGTGACACACGTAATATCGCGGTGCACGGCGGTCTGAGGCTCCATGTCCGACCTCAAACCTCAGCCCCATTCTTCGCCAGGCGAGCCTCAACCGTGATGGGGCTGTGGGCTTTTTTTAACGACGTAAGTTTATACCGTATGTCCCAACCAGAGAGGTTGCGCTAGACTTTTTCGTTGTCCGTCATTTTGACTGACAGGGTCATAAAAATCCCGTCATAATGTTTTTTTACCGGTCACACGCAGCGCGATTGTTGACGGGGGGGGGGGGATGCAGCGCGAATGTTGCCGGGGGTGGGGGGGTGCTGAGCGATTGTTGACCTTCATGGGCACCGTCGATAGTTGCGACACAGTGGGTTTGTTGTTTCTTTCTTCTTTTCTACTTCTCTTCTTATAAAAGAGCCAATTAATATGCTCATCGCCACCAAGTGGTCAGAGGTGTGAAATGCAATCTGTCAAAATGACGGACGGCCCCCAGATTTTTCCGTCACCGTTTGAAAAAACCGGTCAATGACGGAAAATATTCGGTTAACGCGACCCCTGGTCCCAACGCATTATTTCAAGCGGTAAGGACCTCACCTTTAAGATGGAAACAGTCCCCTCTCTTGTGGTGTAAATAAAGTTTTATAACGGACTACACTGATGGATTCTGCTAATAAGCCGCTTGGTTAGGAGGAGGCGACGCAGAAAATACATGAAAGGCGGCCGTGTCGCTTTTTGTTTCCATGGCAACACAT
>JAOPHQ010005771.1:0-2500 GCA_030340625.1 Merluccius polli | reverse complement strand
GTCTTATCTGGGACGACATTTCCACGACATTGGTCATCGCATCATCCTAAAGGATCCACAAACCCTCCCTGACCCAAAGATTTTGTTTAAACTAACGCTAACTACCGCTGAGGAATAGTGGGATGTAAATGTCCGTTCCTGAGCAACATCGTTGTGTTAAAGTTTAGCCATCAGCCAGTTTTGTCTTGAGGTTCAAGCGATTGAAGACATATGACCGAAGTATTCCCTAAATGTGCTTATGTTCTTCTCCCTTACGCCACAAAGCCCTGCGGTGGGAACCCGCTGCGTCTGGGCTGACGATAGTCCCAACGATAACTCGGGTCCCGTCTCGGACCGATCCGGTTCAGACACAATAAAACACAATGTTTAGAGTCAGCGCTGAGAGGGAGGGTGATCTGGTGAGGAAGGAGTGTGTGTGTGTGTGTGTGTGTGTGTGTGTGTTGTGTGTGTGTGTGGTGTGTGTGTGTGTGTGTGTGTGTGTGTGTGTGTGTGTGGGTGTGTGTGTGTGTGTGCGTGTGGGGGTGACATAATGAACAGGGTTTTTGGACCCTATCACAACAGAAGGGGTGAATCTGATTAGGGTGATGGACAGGATTAAGCCCAACCAATCAACCAATACTTCAGACAGCTGGAGATAAACTACAGAAGAAGATCAAGGAGGAGGGGGGGGTGGGGGGTGGGAAATCAGAAAATCATCCCAAAAGGTGAGAGGAGGAAACGCATCGTCATTCAGGAAACAAGCCGTGTCAAAATATAACCTTTAGTGACATCACAAGTGGGAGTGTCCAACCAGCCCATCCGGTGGACTGTACCAACTGGTAGAGCTGATCTATCCATCACACATCTGGGCGGACACTCCCACTTGTGATGTCACTAGAGGGTAGGTTTTGAGGGTACACTATGTTTTATGGTATTGCTATATGTTATATGTTGACATACTATAGGTGGCCAACGTATTGGCAGTGGATAGAAAGAAAATGGTTTTGTTAAACCACAAAGATCAGCCATCACCTCAGTTATATAAATATATAAATGATCATTGTCAGTAATAATCTGCTCCAGCGCTATAATGGCAACTAAAACAATGCTGTCAGAGTGTGTGTGTGTGTGTGTGTGGGGGGGCTTAGCAATACAACAATGGCTTAATGGCCGCGTTCCCGCTAACGTGCGGGACAGACCACTCAGTCAGGCCAGGGGGGGGGGGGGGGGGGGTATCATGTGGAGGGGGGGGGGGGGGGGGGGTATCATGTGTCATTTATCTACGATGAAGACAGTATTTATCAGATTTCGACGGCCAGCAGCGACGGCGACGGTGCGGCCGTATAAGCAGAGCCTGCCTCTAAAACGCAGCGCCACACGCATGAAGGTGTGGGGTGGGGTGTCATCCCCTCCCCTAATGGGAATACGTATTAATAGAAATATTTAATGAAAGTATATATATTGTTTTACTTCATGAACTCACACCGGGGCCTAACGTAACGCAACGCGGTTCGCTGGCCGCGTCTCCTTCGTGGTGACAGCCCAGCGTTGGCTTACTGACGCTGACCATCGTAAGCAAATCCTTTGAGTGCAGCAGCCCACAATGCAGCGATGGACGCTGTGACTTAAGAGAGCAGGGAGGGGGGGGGGGGGGGGGGGGGGGGGGGGGGGGGATTCGTACCTCCAGCCATGCACTCTGAAACCCGGACACTGGTCGCCGCATCGCATGCAGGGCTGCCCCTTGTCTGGGTCCTCCTCCACCTGCAGCTGGACACAAACAACCACATGTTATATGTTTTGTATAATCCTACAAACCGTCTGTGTATTACAATGATGTGTACTGAATTTATAGATCATGGTTATAGTGAAAGGTGTATAATATAGTTTACTTTATATTTTTATTTTATCACTCAATCACTCTGTTCCGCTACTTTTGACTCGCGAGCTGCCGTATAACGAGGGAATTTCCCCTGTGGGATTAATCAAGCGCATCTCATCTCTTATCAATCATTCACTTTCTATCAGCGTATTGCAGAACACAAAATAAAACAGATTTAAAAAATGTGTGTGTGTGTGTGTGTGTCACTAGTCTGGGTGGAGCGATCCTCTCGCACAGATTTTTCCAACGACGCCTTCAATGGCAAACGATTCATGTGTGTTGCATATTAGCTGCACAATGAATACCAACTCCTCCACAATCCTCCCATGAGCCACCTTGTCTTTCTGTTGCATTTTCCCCATGACTTATGATGCAGATAACAATATGGCCGCCTGGACTCTGTGATCCTATAGATGTTCGTCTTGTGAAGCCCAGGAATGCGTGGCACCCAGGGGGTTCGCTTGCGTGGGCTTGTGTGTGAGACACAAGCCACAAGACACAAGATTGGTGTAAAAATCCATCAATCCACTCGTTCGTCGATTGTGATTGCGCAATCCGCCGGTCAAAAAAGAGGATTCGAAATCGCCAAAATGGCTTTGAAGAAACAATCGAGCTCTGGAAACAGAAACAAAATGCCCGGCT